>JANVCC010000135.1:4709060-4721407 GCA_025345505.1 Todiramphus chloris collaris | reverse complement strand
CGGCCCGGCCCCGCCGCGTCCCATTGGCCGCTCCGCACGCCCGTCAGCGCGCGCGGGGGCGGACGCGCCCTGCCATTGGCCGCCGCGCCCGCCGACTTTGAATGGGGGAAGCCAGGCGCGCCGGGATTGGCTGCGCGCGGGCGTCCCGCGCCGATTACGGCGATGGTCACGTGAGGCGTGACCCGGGGAGCGGACCGGAACTGACCTCACGTCGGACGGAACAGGCCGTAGGAAAAACAGGGCCGGGAGCTGAAGCCAATCAGCGGGCGGAACGCCTGCACCAATCACAGCCAGCGGGCGGGCTCGGGCGGCAGCGGCCAATGGCGGAGCACGAGGGTGGGACAACCGCCCCGCAGAGAGAGTTACCGGGCAGCGGCCAATGAGCGGGCGCGGCGGGGGAGCCGGCGGCCAATGGGGAGCTGCCGCGGGCACCGCACTGCTGGGGGGCGCTGTCTGCTGGGTGCGGCCGGCGCTGGGGAGGGAGCGGGCGGGGCTCGAGGAGATGGGGGGCCCGGGGGGGATCGGGGACCCGGGGGGGATCGGGGACCCGGGGGACAACGGGGATGGAGGGGCCCGAGGGGGATCAGGCGGTCTAGGGTCCGGGGGGGGGTCGGGGATCTAGTGGGTCCCTGGGGCCACCGGGGAGGTCGGGGCCGGTACCGAGGGGCCCCGGGGGGTTCCCCCGCAGCGGGAGTCCAGTGGGGCCCGGGAGGCGGCTGTTCCCCCCGCCCCGAGCCATGGGCCCGTCTCGACAGCGCTGGGTCCTTGGGGCTCCCTCGCAGCGCCAGCCGAGCCGGGGGGGTGCGGAGGGTGCGGGGCTGTAGCTGCGCCCCTCGGCCCCCGGTAGCCCCGGCGCCGGGACGAGAAGCTCCGGTCCCCTCGCAGCCCCCGGGTCCCCGGGGACACAGCTGCCGGCAAAAGGCCCAACGTCGACAGGGCAGCGCTGGCAGGAGCTGCTTGAAGAGCGGTCACACCGGTAACACCCGTTTGTGACCGGGGCAGCGCGTTGCTGCTGCTGGGGTTGGAGCCGGTTGGGGACCGCCACCGCACCAGGAAAACCCACCGCTGTGTGCGGAGCTGCCGCCGGGGCTCCCGGGTCGGGGGCAGGCACCGGGGGCTGCGGGACGTGACCAGTGTCGGAGCCTCCCGGGACACCCGCATCTCTGCGGGGTGCTACGGGGGCTGGGCCGAGGCGGCGAGACCCTGCAAGCCGCTGCCGGCCCGGGCCACCTCCCCTCGCCGCGGGAGAGCGGCTGAGGCGCAGGCGGTG
Organism: Todiramphus chloris collaris; assembly: GCA_025345505.1. Lineage (NCBI taxonomy): Eukaryota > Metazoa > Chordata > Aves > Coraciiformes > Alcedinidae > Todiramphus > Todiramphus chloris. Next base: position 4,720,137 of record JANVCC010000135.1, on the reverse strand, counting down.
GCAGCCCCCGCTACGGGTGCGTGGGGCAGGGCAGCGGCAGCGGCCGTGTCCGTGTCCGTGTCCGTGTCCGGGCTGGGCTGGAGCAGAGGCGTGGGAAGCGCACGGCTGGCCCCGCTGCCTCAGCCCAGAGCCCCGCTGTGCCCGCGGGCTTCGAAACGGGAGAGTCCGTGCTGCCCTGTGTGGGTACCCGCTGCCCTGCGGAAATGGGGAGCCCTGGGGTGGGGGTGGGGGTGGCCGCTGTGGGGCTGGGTCCGCAGCCCTCGCCGGGGGCAGCGTCAGCGGGTTCCCCGGAGACCTGGCCCTCGGGACCGTGCGGACAGCCCGGCAGGCAGGTAACGAGCTGAGGACTCGTTAAGTCCGAGTAACGCACGTGAGAAACTGCGGAGTCAGCGAGCGAAAGAAGCGCACTTTCAGCCCAGATGCCCGGCCCTGTGTGTGTTTTCTGTCCCGTGAAACACGCGGGACCCGTCACTGCTGCGGGGCACCTGCCAGGTGAGGGCCGAGAAAACCCTGAACTCGTGGGTAAACCGCAGCCCGCTGCAGGCGCGGCTCAGCTGTGGCACTGAGGTTACGTTTGACGCCTAATAAGATAGAAAAGATTCTGCGGAAAAGCCTCGTGCAGCTGAATTACACGTTTCAAAAGAAAAAAAAAAAAAAAACCCAACAAAAAAGACACAACAGGAGGGAGGCAAAACTGTCCCCCCTTGCACGGCCACGTTTCGTGTGCTGGGGGACGTCACCACCCCCTCTCACTGAGCCATCACGTCTTTCCATCTCTAACGGCTTTGATTCTATGATCCCGTTTTCCCCATTCCTCTCTTTCTGTCAGAAAAAAAGAGCTGTCTTTCCTTAAATAAAAATAATCGAATTACTAAGGGACCTTCTGGTGGTGCTGTGCTAACGAGACTCTAACATACTTTGATTTCGCTGCTCAGTTTCTTTATTCATGTGTTTTGCTTGAAGTCGCTGCCGCGGTAAGGATTTGTGACAGCTCGGCGGGTGGCTGGGGGTCCCCGGGTGCCCACGTGCCCCGCTCCATCCCACCATGTCCCCAGCGCATCCTGGCCCTGAGCAGCTTGGGGGGCCGGGGTCTTCCCGAGGAGCCGCGGGCAGGAGCTGGGGACAACCTCTGCCCCAACGGCGAAATGCTCTGCGTGGGGAGGAAACGGGGCCAGGAGCCGCACCCCGAGTCCCCCCATCGCCAGCCAAGCGTGATCGGCGCTTCCTGACGGCAGGAGATTAAAACGGGTTTTGGACATGATAGCTTAGATCCTCCCTGAACAGTGGGGCTGTCTGTCTGCCACGAGCGCCTTTCATCCCACTTTTCATCTTCTTGTTTCAGGATTGTCTCAATAATTTATCAATTGCAGGCTGGTGGAGAGGAGCATCTGCAGGGCCCGTGCCTGTGTTTGGGGAGAGCTGGCCCTGTTCCACACGTGCCCCCATGCCTCTGTGCCACGGCCCCCCCTTACCACTCAGCTTTATTTCCTGAAAACATTTCAGCCAGTAATTCTCAGACTGCAGCTCTTTCGGGAGCAATTAATCGTGAGCGGCAAAATGCGAGTCATTTTGACAAACCTGGTGGCAAAGACCTACCTGCTCAGCGGGACGCGCCTTTTGGAAATAGTACCATTTATTGTGCTTAATACATTCTTCCCCTAGATTTCATTAAAACCCAAGTTCAATAACTGTTTGCAGGGAGACCCTCACTGAGTAATGGGCAGAGCAGGATCCAGGAGTGTGGGTGCAATTGGGGACCGACGAGCCACAGCCCCTGGACACACTCAGGTTGACAGCGAGGCTGCTGCAGACCAGGACCTCGCCAGTCCCGGCACATTTGTCTCCTCCGAAAGCCTCGGGGCTGAGATGGCACCACCGCGGTGACCCCTGTGGGAACAGGGCTGGGGCAAGCACCGGCTTGGGGGATATGTCCCTCTGGGGGAACCCAGACCTTCACCAACAGCAGCGGTCCGGGATCCGCTGTTGTGGTAGTGCAAATGTGATGTCTTTGGGGCCGGTTGGGTATCCAGGCGGATTTTCAGGGAAGCCCATGGCCAGGGCGCTCACAGCAGCCGGGGTGCCCCTCTCCCTCTCACCAACCCACCCCAGGCTCCTTTCTCTGGGGTGGCTCAGAAGGTGCTGGCTCCACTCTGCCACGGAACAGTGCAGAGCTGCTGCTGCCGCTGCTGCTCAAGGCGGAACGCTCCGTGGAGATTTTTAAACTGAGAAATCTCAAATGTCTAGATCTCTGTCATTCTTAAAGGACTATTTCTTATGTGGTGTGACTTCTCTGCCAGGTGTACAGGAAGGATGCTTGAAGTGTAGCATTTTGAATACTCCCTCCCAAACCTGTCCAAATTCTCTCAGTCCAAAGCCATTGGCCTTTTTCTTCCTCGTTGCCATTATGTGATATGACCTGGTTTTCAGCACTTTGGTCTCCTCTGGCAGAGAGGATCGCAGCCCTAGAGCCATGGTGAGCTCCCAGGAGGGCAGGTACCGTGCGTTGCCAACGAGCACTGACCCAGCTGCAGAGCTGCGATCAGCCCTTTGGTCGTGCAGGCTCAGAGGTGCTGACATCTTGTCAGCCTTTTCTAATTTTTTTCAGATTTCAGGTTGAAGTTTGATGCTGAATTAAAAATTTTGCCCTGGGCTTTCTGCAGGGCCTCTCGGCTGCTGCAGTGCCAGCATCTGCCAGGGAGACCCCCAGGTCCCGTGTTGGAAGGCGGCAGCCTCGAGCTGGCACCTGGCAGCAGAGCAGAGGAGGTTCCTGCCAGTTTGCTTTCCCAGCTCCCTGTTCATCCTTGCATTTCACCCTTGCCCACAGAGGTGGTTGGGGAGTGGAGCAGGTCCCTAGGGAGGGAAGGTCCCTGCTGGGCTCAGGGATCAGCCTGATGCGAACCCAACCTGACTTCCAGAGGGTGGTTAGCAAAAGCACAGCTGTGGCAAAGGGGGAAGGCCTGGGCAAAGGTGCACTGGGTCTGGGCATCCCTTGGAGATGCTCATCCCTTAAAAGTGCAGCCGTGAGCATGGCAGCCACAGCTTGTCCCTTGGCAAACAAGACCCTAGTTACATGTTCGGAATCAGATGGACCAGCAGTGCTGGGAGACGGAGGGAGAAAGGAGAGCCATCCATCTGCCCACCACCTTGGTCTGAGCCATCCTTGGGGGTCCATCCTGCAGTTGTGTGGGGGTTAACGGGGTCTCCCTGGGGGCTCGGCCATGGGTGCAGTGGAGGTGCGAGAGACAGAAAGCTCTGGCACTGTGGTTATGATTGGCATCTGTCTTCACTGTTTTGGTAATATATCCATTTTTTTTCTCCCATGTATTGTTTTTACATGGCATAGCGATGATTAAAATGGTAATCTGCTTCACTCTGGCTAATTGCATTTCACAACGAACCTATTTATAGACCAACCTTTTCACATTTTCTGACTTCTAGGCTGTTAAACTAAGGGGTTTGGATTTGGCTGTGCTTTTCTGTAAGGTTTAAATAATTATTGGTCTTGGAAACACAGAGGAAGGAGTGCCTGGAGGAAGCCTGAGGAGCCAGTGGTGGGAAGTCCAGCTCCTTGGCATGCACATTGCAGTGGTGGTACCTGCCACACCATATCACACCACATCGCTCCGCATCACACTGCATTGCCCTGCATCTCACTGCATCGCCCTACATCACATCACAACGCACTGCACCGCATCGCTCGCCACCCACCCCTCTGTTTCTGCAGCCCTGAAAGGGGACGGTTTTATTTAAACCCTCCAGTAACCCTGTGATGGGGGTCCAGGGGTGGGTGTTGGGGCTGAAATCATGTTGCTGGCCAGCCACTGCCCCATGTGCAGCATTCGCCAGCCCCGAGCATCGTGCATGTGCTGTTCTCCATCTGGGTGGCGGGGCTGGAGCCGGCGGGTGCCCCCAGCCGTGGTGAGGCACTGCCCGGGTGTCGTGGGGGAGCAGATGGGGATGAGTGCTGCTAAACTTTAACAAGGCGCATTCCATCCATCGCATTGCTGCTGTATGGCACACATATGCTCCTGATCTAGCCTAACAATTTCCCTGTATTTATATGAAAAAAAACCCTTGTTTTTTTCTGTACATGGGGAGTCCATAGATTCCCCCTCAATGTGGGGAAGGGGACTGCGGAGCTCAGGGATGGCGAGAGCTGCAGAGATGGGCGTGAGGTCCATGGAGGTGCCTGGAGCTGGAGTCAGCCAGAGCAGAGGGTTTCACTCAAACTCCTGCTCATTTGGAGGTCATAGATGGGGTAGAGACAGCAAAGCTGAGTCTGCAGCACGATCATCTCTAGCAGCTCCTTTGCCAGGAGGGACTGTGCCCTGGCTCTGCCACTCTGCCCTGTGAGCCCTTCTGAAATTGTCTGAGACCTGTGACCAGCATCAGCCACTACCATGGGGCTGAGGAGCCAGCCCCGGCTGAGGAGGGCACGCTTGGCCCCTGTCCTGAAATTCTGGGGGCATCTAGGGAAACTTCTGCCTGAAATGAGCCACAGAGCTGACACTAATAGAAAAAGACCATTAAAAAGCTCTGTGATATTCTGTTCTCCTGCTTCTGGTCCCTCTCTCCCTTTGTTGCTGCTGGCATTTTATGAATTATTGATGTGCCAAGGTGCTGCTGCTCTCCCGTTTCCTCTGCCACTGCTCCTGCTGCTGCAGTCATGCTGGACCCACACCATCTGGGGATAGGCTGCCATCAGGCAATGCCCCGGGAGGCAGTTCTGTCCCCAGTGTGTCCCCATGGCAGAGCTGAGTGCAGCCCCTGATGGCGAGCAGCTCAGTCTCTGTACTGGGGCACAGACCCGGACTCTGGACTGGTACAGTTCAGGGCTTGACATGGACGCAGAGATGCCCCATGTGCTTCTCCACTCATGCAAGGCTCTTCTCCTTCAGCTCCTGACCATGACTTCTGCTCATCCCCAGGCCCCTTCTCCATCCCACAGTATCTGTGACTTCTCCTCGGAGCTGTCTCAGCTCCCTCCCTCAGGGCTCGTGGTGCACGGTGCCGGTGTGATTTGGCAGAGTGCGGAGTGAGGGCTGCCCGAGCCCAGCAGTGCCCCCAGGAAGGCCCACATCAGCATCACCTCCGGAGAACAGGGTTGGGTGGCTGTCAGGAATGGCTGCAGGAATGGCTGGGGTGACAGCCCGGTGACAGCTCTGTGTCCCTTCCTGTTGGGGGACACAGGCTGGGATGGCCACATGCCGGCCTTGCGCAAGTACACATGCCGGTGTACCTGGGAAAGGAAATCTTCCACGGAGCATTGAAAATGTGCCTCTTTCCCTGGGAGACCAGAAATGCTCTGTCTCTGGGGTTAATATTTAATGAGGCGACTTTAGGACAGAAGCTGTCTGCTGAGGGATGGGGCGGATTTGCTGTTCTGCTCACACAGCATCACAGGAGGGTCACAGCAACTCCGGGTCAGTGTCCGTGGGGCGGATCTCTGGGGGATGAGGCTGGCTGAGGCAGGGGCATGGGAACTGCAGTGGCACAGGGACTGGGGCAGCAGCCCCTGCTCAGGGGCTGAATTGCTGGGATGCGGGGGGACACGGAAGGGTGACGGAGTCCGTTCAGCTCAAGGAGCACTCCCAGTCCAGGGTTCTGCTTCCTGAGACTGTGGTGAACTGGAGCAGACCCGCTCCTCGGGCTCCGCCTCAGCTCCACCACAACATCCCGGGGAATGGCATCGATGTTAAATCCCAGGGCACCATGTCTCATGGCCAATTTGCTCAGGTTTCCTCGGTGGGGGCTAATGTGTTTTCCATGTTAATGTGCCTGCACGTGGCACCCAGCCTGTCTGCAACGTGGAGCTGCTAATACTGCGTGACTGGCTCACGTGCCCCGTTTGCAGGGGGACGGGGGCTCTGTGCTTCACCCCTGTGCTGCTCCTCCAAACAGCTGTGGCCTGGACTGACCCCAAATTTACAGTATTTCAGGCTTCCTTTGTAAAGGTGGAAGTGAACAGCTCCTCCCACTCCAGTCTCCGTCCGGTTGCTACCCCAAGGAGACCCGCACGCTCATTCCTCTGCGCCAGGGGACACGATGCTTTGCTTTGGAGGAGAGGCAGCTGAGGAGGGATGGCAGCACGTGGCACCATGAAAGGTGCAGAAACGGGGGCCAGCCAGAAGCAGCTGCTGTGCTGGTGATGGAAGGATCCTCCCTGTAGGCAGAGAGGCACAACTCAGCCATGGCTGATGGAGAAGTCCCTGGGTGCTGCCCACCCCTCCGAGAGTCCCTGCAGCCACAGCCATCACTGCCTGGGGAGCTGCAGAGTGTGAAACCAGCAAAGCAACAAACAGAAGTTCAGATTTTTTTTTTTCAGATGCTTTTATATGTTCTTACTACATCACTTTAAGAAGGATCTCAGAGTTATGCCTTTTTTTTTTTCTTTTCTTTTCTTTTTTTCTTTTTGTAGGCAGAAAACTGCACTCAGGCCATAACGTGGTAATGGTTCTGTATAATCTGTTTTGGCATTTGGGGAAAAACAGATGTATCCTGAAACAACTGAGATATCAAACTTTAACTATCATCTCTGACTCAGATCAGCACTCAGGCTCAGAACCCCACTGTCATGGGGCTGGGTGGGAACAGATCTGGCCACAGAGTCCTGCTGGCAGGAGGTGACATGTGGCACAGGAACCAGCGCTGACCACGCTGAACACAGGGCTCAGGCTCTGGCCCAGGGATGTGGCACTGCAAGCCCTGGCTGCTCCGGGGGGAGCCTGTCGGGTCACTGCTGGCTCGCAGGGAGCTGTAGGTGCACTGCATGCAGAGGAGAGACCTGCAAGGGGACACGCAAAAGTACCTTAGGCTCTGGCAAATATTGGGTGACCACAGGGTGCTCAGCTGGAGCTTCCTTAGCTACGCATCCTGCAGAGGCCACAAATGTAATCCTTCTCCCCAAATCACTTCCTGATTTTGTAATGGGTTTTTCTTCTAGGCCTAATATCCTTTTATGTGTTTTTGTGTGTGTGAATTACACAGCGCTGTCCCACAGGTAGCTCTGGAGGAGGATTTCAAACACAGGAGATGAAAGGGATGTTCTCTGCGTGCCATAAATACTGCAGCCCCCGCACACCGCCCCGCTCACTCTGTGTCTGAAGAGCGCGATCAGCTGCGATCCTTCCTTATTTCTTCTTCCCAGCACCAGCACCACAGGCAAGCCCAAGGACATCCGAGACCTGCAGCATCTGGCTGCCGTTCTGGCTGCATGCTGGGGAGCAGGACCCTGACCGTGTGCTCCCCATGCTCACCCTGGCCTGCCTTTCCTCAGCTCAGAGAACAGCTTCAGCTGCTCCAGCAGCAAATATGAAGGTACTGGAACCCTGAGACCAAGGAGCATCACCTCCAGTGGCACCAGACCCACCTGGCCCCCCGATCCTCCTGTGGGTGCAGAGCATCACCCCGCAGATTCCCACACTGCCAGGAGGGACCAGCACAGCCAGTCTGGTCACTGTCTCTGTTTGTGATGCTCATGCTCCCCTCTGCTTCAGGCGAGGACCTTATTTTTTGTGCACACAATTCAGCTGATTAGGAGGATAGCTGCTCTCACTTGCACAGGCAAAGGCAGCTGGGAGGGTGATGGTGATGAGGGTCCCCCTGAAGTGTCCCCTGCCTTTGAACCTGCTGCCACACTCACCTGCTTTGGGGCTGCTGGGGCACTGGGGCAGCTCTTGGTTGAGCCAAGTAGCAGCAGCTCTGGAGGGTGCCTCTACCCCAGAGTGCTGCCTCTCAGATCCTGCTGGAGGGGCACCCGGGGGGGATTTTTTTCCCCATACCACAGTCCTCCCTCCAGCAGCATTCCCAGTGCTCTCAGGATCCAGCAGCAGGGCTCACGCTGGGTGAAAAGGAGCCCTGGTAAACCCACAGAAAGCCTGTGTTAAACACACCAGCCTCAGGAGGAGGAAAATCAAAGGTTTCCCTGCAAACCTGCCTACGCTACATCCCCTCTCCATTTTGATCTCCAGACTTGTGCAAGTTTGAAAAGCAAGTAAATGCTGACAATGCGATTAACCTCCCACCTGCTCTCCCATTCCTTGTCTCCCAGAAAGAGAAGCATCGCTCACCTGCCTGGTGGGAGCATCTCCTTCAAGTGTGAGGATGCAGGGAGTCAGACCAAGGTGGTTCCACTGAAATCATAAACCACTACACTTTTAAATGAATAATTCAGTGCCCTTGTACTACTCAAATGCTTTGCTCTTTTGGTGGATGATGGTTTGGGTTCCCCCCAGCTTCTCCGCTCTGAGAGTGAGTAGATGGAGAGATACCACACTCTGCAAACATTTATAAATTATAACCACGTTAGGATCGGGCTCTACTGCTGTGATCTGGGCAGGGTGGGAAGTGGTGCTGGGCATGCCGGGTCCCGGGATCAGTGCAGTACTGAATGCCACCCTGGTTCTGGCAGGGCTGACCCCCCCTGGGCTCCCCACACAGACACCAGTCAGGGCTGGGTGACTCGGCTCACGCAGGCAGTTGGTTCCCAGTTTCCATGAAGCACCTGGAGAGGATGAAAATATGTCACAATTTCGACCTCCAAGGCATGGACTGAAGGCACGGAGGGAAGAAGGAAATTTGCCGGGGGGGGTCAGTGCCCAGCTGTCCCATCACTGCCCAGTGCAGGTCCAGACCCTTCAGCCCTCGGCATCCAGACACTTCGTATTTCCTTCCACATATAAGGCTGGTGGGGACTCTCACTCATCTTGGTGTGACACAGCAGGGTACTGGATAACCATTACTTATTCCTGAACTTATTGCTATTACATTTCTGTCCCAGAAACATCTCATTAATCCTCAGGAAGCCCCTGACAGAACAGGCAGAGAATCTGCAGGTGAGACAAAAGGTAACTTTCCAGACAGCCTGTTCCATTTTGACAGCACATGGTGGCCAGGAGTCCCTGCTCTGAACCTGGCACCGGCTTTCCCGGTCCCCATACAGTGAAAACAGGGGGCAGGCACTGGGAGAGGAGAGCGTGGGGACTTGGCAGTTCTGAGACCACCTCTGCTTTGCACAGTGCATTAAGGAACTGCATTTTCACCAGGCAGGTTGCAGATATTTACCATGTGTCAGGTTATTTTACAATAGCTGATCTGGATTTATGTAGCATTATTGTACATTTTAATTCCCTTTGGATTTAAAAACAGTCAAAATGTTTCATTTTCCTTTGTGTATCATTTTGCTGCTCCATTGTTGCTGCTCTGTTGAAAATGTTGTGACATATATCTCCATATATAGCTCTACATTTGCTTAAAGAAACAAAGTCTAAATCATGTCTTGATGATGGAATAAATTTGTATCTAAAATTTCCATGCAAACTGCAAAGTACAATTCGTGTCATTAAAGACAAATTTGCTTAATTGCTCTAAAAGCCTCTGTTGTGACAATAACTAGTGAATCTGTATGACTGGAATGAATTCCTTCTGCTTTGTGTTGGTGCAGAGCAGCACTTTCTCTACGGCTGCACGCTCGTAGCATCCCCAGGCTGGTTCAGGTGAACTGGCAGGTGCCAGGCTGGGCTGGGCTGGGCTGGGCTGCCCAGGATGCTGGGACTCCTGGTCCTCTGGCCCCAGTGTCATGGCAGTTCCCGACCCCAGAGACCACAGCGCTGGGGTGCAGATGCCAACTCAGCCCAGGCGTGTGGAGCAGCCCCAGGTGCGGGGCCTGGAGCAGAGGCCTCTGTGCACAGATCACTTCCAGCAGAATCTACTTCCCTAAGAAACATTTTTCTTCCCAAACTGGACACGTCTCCTAGGGAGGGAGAACCTCCTCCTTCCAAACTCGTGAGAAGAGAAACCTTGAAGGGGGAAAGTGTGGAGAAAAAAGAGATTGGAAGTGAGGATTTTTGCAGCTGAAAATATCATATTTTTCTGGGAAATAAACACGGCCCCAACTCCAGCTTGTGCTCCACTCGCGGTGGCTGCCTCCTTCATCCAGGCCCCAGTGCCAGTGCCCCCAGCCGGAGATGCTCTGCACTGGGCTTTGCTGGAGCAGCCAGGAGCTGGGGCCCTGCTGCTTCCGTGGGGCAGGGGGGATGAATCCTGCCCTGACAGGCAGAGACTCACCCCCATCTCCACGCCACCCCCCCCCACTCCTGCACGCCACAAATCCCTGCACACCCCCCCACCTCCAAACCCCCCCACCTCGCAACCCCAGATTCACCAGTGCTGGGTGTCCCCACGTGTCCCATCCCACAGTCCCCTTCCCCTTCTCCCCCTCCTCCCTCTGCGTGCTTTTGTACATCTGGGGGCTCCCCCCCGCCTCTCCCGGGATATCAGATGTGCTTCTATTGATTTCCTCCCTGCATTTGTTTTTGTTATTCATTATTAATGGGATCATTTTTTCATCCTTCGCGCATGAAGGCAAATTTTGTGTAAAAATCAATTGAGTGAGCACCGCCAATGGCTTGTTTGGTTTTCTGTGCTTTCATCTCCTGCGCACAGCCCCCGGGAGACAGAGAGCAGGATATTAAGGAACAAGCACGGAATGGGGAAAAAAAAATAATAAATCAATTGTTAGTGGTTCAGACCCCATAGAGAGGGGTTTGCTGGCTGACCCTTTGTCTCCTAGACTCGGGCTTTGATGGGCATTTCCCTGACCACCTCCTAGCTCAGCAGGTTTCACTTTCCTCTTCATCTGTTTTGTCACTAAAAGGGAATTCCACTTCTCATCATGTTTAGCCAGTGGTTTTTGTTTTACCTGTGGAACGTGGGTTTGTGTATGTGTGGGGTGGGTGTGTTGAGGGAGTAAATGTCCCAGCGTAGGTGCCACAGACCTGCTGACCAGGCCACGGAGCCCCAGCCCTCCAAGAAAACTGAGAGTCCTGATCCTCCTGCACCTGGAGAGATCTTCAGGGCAGCAGACGGGGGTGGGGGTGGTGTTTTCACGTCAGTTCTTCACAAAACTGGTGATCCCAGCAAGCCCCTGCCCAGCCTGACCCAGCCAGCACAGCCAGGGCTGGCACTGGCCTCCATCCAGGGGCCTGGACATGGTGGGCAGCCCTTGGCCCCAAGGCAGGGATGGAGGCCCGGGAGGGAGGGAGGGAGGGAGGGAGGGAGGGAGGGAGGGAGGGAGGGA
>JANVCC010000135.1:4696118-4708960 GCA_025345505.1 Todiramphus chloris collaris | reverse complement strand
GGGAGGGAGGGATGTCAGGTGGGATGGAGCCAGGGCAGGCTGCGGGTGAGAGGCTGCACCCTCCTGCCAGTCTTCTCCCAGTGACGTTTCTCACTGGATTCATTTGGCAACTTGGCAGGATGCAGTTTCCCTCGAAGCCTTTTAACAGCACAAGGGATACAAAAAACCGAGTGGTGATTTGTGTGTGTATTGCATATGTCTGTGTCCCCCGGCACAGAGCCCCGGGATCAGAAATACAAACCTTACTCTTTACAGACAGTCTTTGCAGGTCCTGGTTGCAGCCCAACAGCTTGTGCCTTGGCTCTGCGGGGCAGTGCAGGGGCAGAGGAGCCAGAGGTGTTCATGCTTGTGGCAGCAGAGAGGGGCCAGTGAGACAGAAGGTTGCTGCACACCCAGGCCTGGCTCTGCTGCTGCTCGGGGGTCCTGCCCTTGGTGTGGCCTTCAGGCTTTAGGGTACTACTTGTTATACCCAGAATGTAGACTGTGTCTTTGTGACTCCTCAGCAATAAATACCCATTCTGAGCTATTCCCACTGAAGTTGAAGGAACTTAATCCACAGCTCCAGGAGGACCGGTTGAGTTTTCAGTATCACAATGTATTTATCTGGCACCAGAGCTTTGGCAGCCAAGCCCACAGAAAGGCTAAGGCACCAGCAATGATTAAAACAGCATGTACCTAACCTTCAAAGTCAAATCCCCAATGAAGTGATCAGGTCCTATATATGATATCTGGGCAGATAAAAAACCTGTCCATGCAGAGTGAAAATAACCCTGGAATTTGCAAAGAGTGAAATATGGGCAAAGAGAGCCTCTGCAGAGCTGCCTCCATGCAGAGAGGAGCCAGGAATAAAGGAGAGCGAGCAAGAAGGACCAGGCACTTCAGATCAACCTGGCCAGCACATCTCGGGGAGAGAAGGAGCACACAGGAGTTCGTTTCTGTGACAGTAACTGCAGGTTTGGACAAGTTCATTTAAGACTCGTTTTACATCTTTAAGTCATTCTCTGGACCTATGCAGAGGGACAAATGCAGATTGGTCACAAAACCAGCAGATCTAGACAAAAAGAACAACTGCAAAAAAAGTAAAACTGCAGTAACACCTTTGCCATGACAAGAAGAAACCCGATCCGATTTCCCTCTCAGCAGTGAACAGGCAAGAAGATACAGCCACCCCAGCTGTGAGGTTGTCTTACACTGGTGAGTAGACAGCTTACAGGAGTAAAGCGAGGCTCAGGCTGGGTTAAGTGAGGCTCAAAATGGGTTTAAGGCAAACAGGGAAGGATGATAACCCCGTTTGAGGCCAACTTTAGGAGGTTTATGTTATTTCTGTTTCATGCTGGAAGACACACGGCTTGTGAAACAGCTTGAGTTCGTGGTGCTCGCCTGCAGCGGCACCGACCGTGTCTTGGGCTGGATCCCTCTTCCCCCTGCGAGAGGGCTGCCCCCCGGCCCCGGCCCCGGCGTGCAGGGACGGGAAACTGGGGAGGCTGCGGAGCCCGGGTTCCACGCTCCAGGCAGCCGGGAGACCGGCACTCCGCCGGGCAGCGCCAGACCGAGCCCCGCTCCCGCCGGGCACAGCCGCCGGACCGAGACCCGCTCCCCTCCCCGCCCCGTCCAGCCGCGCCCTCTGGCCGGGACCCCCGACGACCACCGATGTGCAGCCGGGGCCGGGGCCGGAGCCGGGGTCGGGCCGGGAAGCGCGGAGTGGCGAGGGGCGCTGCCAGCCACGCAGGAGGATGAGGGAAGGGATGCAAACGGCTCTTACCTGGGTTGTCTGTGTAACCCTCGCCCCCGAAGCTCCCGCGCCCAGTGGCACCGGGATCCGTGCGGCGGAGAGATCTGCCGAGGTGCAGCCGGGCAGCGGGTGAAGGATGCTGCCTGAGCTGCCTTCTGCCCCTTTTATATACTACAGCAGGCGATTAATATTGCATCACCCTTATTTTAAATTTTCAGAACCCACAATATAATGTAATGGCAGACGGGCATTTATTATTAAAGGACATTTGATTGGGAAAAAATCATTGGGACTGATTGGAAAAATGCGGAGCGAGGGAGCGTTCTGGCTTCCCGGCGACCCGCAGTTAAAAGGCTGCATTTGTAAAGTCCTTCCCTAACGGGGAGGAGGGTGAGACCCGATTCTGGGGCCTGATGTTTGTCACTCATGGAAATGCTAAAGTGAAATATTCCGAGGAGGCTCGCGTTTCGATCATTAATTTTTAATCGTTAAGGTGCTTCTGGGAATCGTAAATAAAAGCCTTTTCCCTTCTAAACAGCATTAGAGATGAACCCGCGATAGATTTTATGGGGAGGATGTTTTCGTTCCCACCCGACGGGCGGGACGCGAAGGGCTGGGAGGCCGGGGCGGCTGCCGCGGCCCGGGGCGGAGGTGGGGAAGCTGCTGCCGGGGTACCCTCCGCGTCCGTCCGCGGCTGCCGCGGGGCAGGGCCGGTCAGCGGCGCCGATGGCAGCACGGGGCCCGGCGGGGCGAAGCGTCGCTTCGTTTCCCGGGGCGGACGCCCCGCCGAAGGACGTTCGTTGTTTCGTTTTCTTCGGTATTGCCGGCACTGCCGGCGCGGGGCGGCGAGGAAAGACGCGTCCCTTCGGGTTGAAAAATAAAGCTTTATTCCGGAGTGTGTGGGGGGGAGCGACGCAGCTCGGAGCGCTCCGCGGCGGGACGGGACGAGGGGGCCCGCGGACCGATGGCGGGTCGGGGGCGCTCTCCCTGGGTGCGCTCCCGGAGCGGCTCTTCCTTCCCGTCGCGGAACGGAGCGTGGGAAATCACGGAGTTCCCGCGGCCGCGCTCCGCTCCCCGGCCCGGCCCCGCTCCCCGCCGCGCTCGGCTCCGGTCCCGGTCCCGGTCCCGGTCCGGCGGGGATGCCTCGGCAGTGTGGGGGCGGGGTTCGGTGCCGCCGCATCCCGCCTCGGGAGCTCATCGGGGCCGCGTCGTCTGTGGGTCCGGTGCGGGGTGGGCACCGTCAGTGCACCGCCGAGTACTTCATGCGCTTCTGCTTCTGGCGCTGGTTGCAGAACCAGACGCGCACCACGTTCTTCTTGAGGTCGAGCTTCTCGGCGATGGCGGCGATCTTCTCGGAGGAGGGCCGGGGCTGCAGCGCGAAGTAGGCCTCCAGCGACCGCTTCTCTGGGGCGGCGATCGAGGTCCGCTTGCGCTTGCGCTCGGCCGAGCCGGGCAGCGGCCCGGTGCCGGCGGCGCGGTCGCGGTGCGCGGCCTCGGCGCCCTCCAGCCAGGCCTGGAGCACGGGCCGCAGAGCCGTCATGTTGTTGTGCGACAGCGTCAGCGACTCGAAGCGGCAGATCGTGCTCTGGCTGAGCGAGCCCACCCCCGGCAGCTTCAGCGCGGCCAGCGCCGCCCCCACGTCGGCCTGGGTCACCCCGAGCCGCACCCGCCGCTGCTTGAACCGCTCCGCGAAAGCCTCCAGCTCCCGCGGGTCCGACTCGGCCTCGGGGGCGGCGGCGGGGGGCGGCGGCGGCGGGGGGCCCCCCGGGGGGCCCACGCCCACGGCCAGGGGGCCCGCGGCGGGCAGCGGGGGCGGCGGCAGCGGAGCGGGCAGGGCCGGGGGCTCGGGCAGCCCCCCGACGGCCAGCGAGGGCGAGAGGTGCTCCAGGAGGTCGCCGCCGTCCAGCGCCGGGTGCGGGAGAGGGTGCGGGTGGGCGGCGAGGGCGGCGGGGTGCGGGAGGGCGGCGGCGGCGCAGGGGACGCCGCTCATGGCGGGGAAGGAGGTGTCCGGCTTGAAGGGGTGGTGGTGGTGGTGGTGGTGGCCCTTGGCGTGGGGGACGATGTCGACGGCGGCCAGAGCCTCGGCGCGGGCCAGCAGGCTCTCATCAAAGCTCCCGAATATATTGCCCTGCAGCTGCGAGCAAGAACGCGCATGGTGGAGTCAGTGGGGAATACTGTCATCTCCGGATGAAAAACCTGCCCGGCACCGCGATTCCTCCTCAGAGCTCAGGTCATAAAAATTAATATGAAGGCAGCAGCCCCGCTCGCGCAGACGTGTGGATCAGAGACGGGAGCGGGAGTGGGAGAGGGGGGAGAGAGGTGCCGAGACGCGCGAGTGTTCTGGCGACATGAAAAAAACATTAAGCCGGTGCCTGTCAGAAAATGTGCCTTAAAGCGGTAATTATGCTTCATCTACATACCTGCGGGGCCGGGAGGCAAACTCTGCGCATCGCCTCCGCGCTGGAGTGCAGGCTGGAGAACTTGGGCTCCTGGAGGGCGGCGGGCATGGTGAACGGCTGCTTGGCGTTCATGGCCATCATCTTGGTGCACCTCGCAGGTAGGCAGCCCCTGACATCGGTTCGGGGTTGTCTCTCTGCCTCGCCACTGCCCGAGTGAGCGATGTTCGATGGCAGAGCATCCCCTGCGCGCCCGCTCGCCCCCCCGCACCCGCTTCTTCACTCATCTTACACGCTGCCTGCCAGGAACGGGCCCCGCGCAGGCGTGATGCGCTGCGGGGAGCCGGGGGTAGCGCCGGCAGCGCACGGGCAGCGGGACGCTCCGGCCTCCCCGACCCCCGGACCCTCCGGTTTCCCGTCTCCCCACCGCCCTCAAGTACCCCGCTCGGGCCGTCGGAACGAGCCGTCGGGGTCGGGAACGAGCCGCAGCCCCGAGCCGGGCCGGGCATCGCCTCCACGGGCAGCCCCTGCTGGGGCCCCCTGTTTGGGTCCCGCTGACCCCTCCGTGCCCGGCGAGCCCAGCTCTGGGCCGGGAGAAGCGCCGGGGGAGAGAAGGCACAGGTCCTGATGGACAGGTTGGGGCGGGAGGAGAGTGCAGACCAACGGAGCAACGGTGCAGCAAACGGAAAACATCTTTAGTGGTTGTTGTGTGACTGACAGACCCCCCAGCACCGCCTCAGTGCCACAGCGTTGTGCCCTAGCCCGCTGGGGAAGCAGGACCTGTGCCCGCTTCTCCCGAGGGGCAGCCGGGAGGCGAGCTGGGGTTCAAACTGCCCAGCACCACTTCTCTGGCACCCAGTCCCCACAGATGCCCCATTAATTGCCACTCGGGGATCCATCCTGCACCTCTTACTCAGGCAGACCTCCCACTGAAAACAGAGTGGCAAAGCCAGACTGCTAAAACTCGGAAGAGTAGGGAATTACTTCCACTGAGGAACTGGCTTTCATAGGAAATTGTGAGAAATCATCTGTCTGGGTAGAGCACAGGGGTTCTTAAATGTCTTCGATGCAGCTAGCTTCAGGTTCCAGAGAGGTTCTGAGATCCCAGCCCAGGGCCGCAGCTTCAGGCTGGAAGTGGGTCGAGGTAGGAGTGTGCCGCCCCACACCCACCCACCCCGTCGCTGGAACCTTCATAAAACCCGTAAAATACATCCTCACCTACAGGAGAGGGAAGTAAACTGAGAGATGCTTAGTGAG
Organism: Todiramphus chloris collaris; assembly: GCA_025345505.1. Lineage (NCBI taxonomy): Eukaryota > Metazoa > Chordata > Aves > Coraciiformes > Alcedinidae > Todiramphus > Todiramphus chloris. The sequence continues at coordinate 4,703,575 of JANVCC010000135.1, read as the reverse complement.
CTGTGCTGCGCTCACGCCCCTATTATGGGCAGGGACCACCTTGAGAAAACAGAGAACACCCCCCTAACCCCCTGAGACAACCAGCCCTGGAGCTGGCACAATTCTGCTGTTGAGTGGTAGGTTTATTTTTCCCTTCTCCTCATCTTCACACACGTTCAGACACTACTGGAGTTTGATGCTCCAGGGACATAAGTATTTTGAAAGAGTGAAATCTCTTAAACAAAAAGAAAATGTGTTTAAAGTTTCTAAGAGTTTTGTGAACCTTAATAAATTCAGAGCAGGACCTGGAGAAGCTGCGGTCTTGGTTTCCTGACAAATGTATTGAATTTGAAGTGGTGGCCAGAGATGGGGAGAGGCACCACTGCTGGGCTGAAACGCCTGTCACTCGGGAAACGTGTGCACGCCGAAGATGCGACATCTCTCCTCTGGGTCTCTGAGCAGCTGGAAACACGGAGTCAAGGACAAAAAGTGACCTGTTCTACAATCAGAAAGGTTCTCAGCCTGGTACATGTATTTTGATGTTTTCTCCCCGAAAGATGCAGAGCTGGTGGGACAGTGCTGCGGAGGGAAGAGCTGGGGGGGGGCAGCGTCCTGCGCAGGGAGCCGGGTGCTCTGCGGCGGGGGGGGCACTGCCCGCGGACCCGGCCCTGCGGATAACGGGATGCGGGGGGGGTCACCCGCCAGTCCCGCAGCGCTCCCCGCTCGGAGCTCCCCGTGCACCGGAGTTCGGCCCATCCCGGAACTGGGCGGGACGGGACTGGGGGGACTGGGGGCAGCGGCGGGGGGGCCTGCGGGGACCGCCGGGGTCAGCACCGCGGACAGCGCCCGTCGCGGGGGCCCGCAGGATGATCAGGGTGGGTGCGGAGGGCGCAGAATGGGTGCGAGGAGGGTGCGGGGAGAGCAGGGGCGCTCCTGCCCCGCAGCCGCGGGTGCCTCGGCTCCCCCCTACCCGAGGGGAGCAGCCGGGGCAGGGCCGGGGGTCGGGGTGTGAGGAGCAAGCTGGCAAAGCAGCCTCCTCCCATAGGGGGGAACCGGTGCATCGTCACAAAGCTCCATGCCCTGATTTATGATAAAAAATTTAAAGGAAATCATTTATATTTCAGAGGGCCTAAATAGCTGCATGAAAGTTTTATCTAAAGTGGCACCATATTTATAGGCAGCTCTGCTGTGTTGGAAGTAATTAATAGAGGGATAAATTTCAGGCCTTTGTTTTGTTTTGCTTTTATTCCTCCCTTTATTTAGTGCTGTCTGGTTAACATAAATGAATACGAGGATGCACACGGAAAGCTGGGTACAAAACCCGGGGTAGTGCCAACTCATCAAAGCATGTCTCCCCGGCCCCACTCTGGGAGCATTTGCACAGGGCTGGAATGTTTTTCCCATCTCTCCGCTGTGGCTTTTCCTTCCCTCTCAAGCGAGGAGGAGATGTCTGAGCCCTCGCACACCTCCTGCCCCCATGCCCCTGTGAAACCGCACACTCTGTGGGGAGGCCGTGCTCTAGCCACGCGCTGCACGTTCGGGTACGGAGCTGGGTGTGGGGCTTGTGTCACGGCTCAGACCTGTCCTCTGCCACAGCCCACCCCAGGACACTGTTCCTGGTGGCCTGTGCCATGCACAGCCCCTTCCCTCCCTCCTGACAGCAGCTGCTCTGAAAGAACCTGGACTGGGTAATGTAGCTGCTGAGCTCCCTTTAATTAAAGCTGTAAAATATTGATGTTCCTGGCCCTGTCTGCTGCTGTTACACCTTACAAACAGAGGAGAGAAATCCAAAGGATAAACAATAACACGTTAAAAGAGCCCAGATGGTTTGCCATCAGAAACTATCTGCAGACTCAAAGGTGTCACTGCAATAGATTTCAGAGATCATTCACCTACTGTTAAATAATTAATGATATTTCTGGAATGAAAACCCCATCAAACCCATACCCTGATGAAATATCACTAGTCAGTCATTGAAAATCTAAAGGCAAAAGTCAGATTAAAAGGGCACACTATTTTATTCTTTGTCACAATTAAAAAATTGCTATCCACTTTCCTAGTATATAAAAATATTCTGTTCTTCTTTAGAATTTAATTTGAAGCCCATCACAGTCAGAGTGTTGTTGATAGGCTCTTGATTTCATTGTATTAATTCAATTTAGTTTAAAAAATACATAGTGAATGCTTACACAGGACCGATGGGAAGTTTGAAGTATGAACCACGTCTGTTTAAAGCGTGATCCATGCTGACATGCTCTCTGCCATGGACCCTAAGCAACACTGTTTAGTAGAGTCCAAAGCCAACAGAACTTACCCTGTTAAATTTTCTTCAACTGCTGTGTAAATCAAACACAGGATTTCCTGCCAGTCTGGCCCTTCTGGAGCAGACCACTGTGGCACTTCGCCTTTCAATATCTGTGTGGAAATTACAGCATCTGTAGCTAACAAAAAGGTATGTTGCTGCTACTCGGTGGGGAGAAGAGCCACTTGCACCCACTTTCTGCCTCCTACACTGGAGTCTTCACTCCTCTGCGCACCCCGAGTCCTGCTGTGACAAAACACCTGATCTGCGTGATGGGCGCTGACTCTGAGCACACACAGCACATTTCTAGTACCCCACCAGAATGAGCCACGCTGCGCCCAGGATGATGTGGCTGTTCCACTGCACAATCTGATCGAGGAAATATCTAGGATTACCCAGACAGTCAATTATTTATCAGCTAAACGGCCAAGCATCAATTACCTGGCTTGATTCTCTTATTCATTAAGGAGATTGAAGAGCCCAACTTAACAAAGCAAAAAGAAAGTTGCTAAGTTACAGGAGCTGCCTGGCTCAGTGGTGGGTCCGCAGCGTGTCAGGCACTGTGAGGGAAGGGGTCTGGCAGCAAAGAAGCCTCCAAGGCTATAGAGTGTCGCCCACAGCACCTGGGTTCAGAGGCATCTGTTCCTCTGCAGGGCTGACAGTAATGGGGTTAAACAGCAAGGCAGGACCACGCTGGAGCTATAGCTGCACCTTGGGGTGGTACAGGGAGAGGTCATCTGGTGCTTGACCCCAAGGAGAAGGCTGGAGAGAGTGAAAGGTGCTGTAACTGGGTTTTGAAGAAGAGCTTGAAGAGTTAAAGTGAGGGGCCAGGGAAGGACAATCATCATTCTGGGAAGTTTTTAATACAAGTGGGGGCGGGAGGGAAACTGTTTCAGAGAGACAATCTTCAAATGGCATCACTGCAAAGCTGCCACTCAGCAGAGCTCCTCAGCCAAGCCCCACAGCAGGGAGGTCTTACGGGAGGTCTTACAGGAGGTTTAAGACAAAAGCACATTTCCCACTGCTCCTGAGCCGCCTCCCCGTGCCAATGGGCCAGGCAGTGAGGGGCTCAGCTGAGGGCCACAGCAGCCCAGCAGGCAGGGATGAACGGGGCGAGGGGAAGGAGCCGCAGGAGAGGGTTTCCCTCCAGCTGCTGCAGGCAGTGACCCCAGGGTGTGTGTCTCCGATAGCCACGGGGACGAGCTGTGGAACCAAAGCTCAAGCCAGGTGGCACCAGCATCACAGTGCCTGGTGAAGCTGCAGCTCCAGTCATGAGCTGTACACTGACAGCAAACAGAAACAAAAACCTGCAGTGAGTGTTCGATTCGCAGCCCCCACGCAGCCGGGGTCGGTCTGACCAGCCTGGCACAATTCGGGAAAGAAAGTTTGGTGCTGGTGCCAGCAGTCATCTTTCGGAGAAGTTGAGGAAGCCCCGGATCCGTGGCCTGGGGAGCTGTGCTGGCCATAAGGACCAGGGTGGCCAGGGCCAGTGCTGGTGCCTGAGCTCCCCTCGGGCAGGGCAGGGTCCACCCAGGCGTCTGACACGTGGCAGAGCAGGTCCGGAGCCAACCGCTGGCATCCACCCAGGGAAAAGGCTCTTCAGTGAAGCCACATCACCCTGCAGCAGGACACACGGCTTGAGTGGACAGACGGCTTACCCTGAACATTGCTGGTGCCTGGAAGAGAATAATGGCAATAAATTCCAAATCAGAAAGCTGCAGTGTACGTAGTGACACGGCTGCAGACACCATCTAACCAGCCTGCGACTGCCAGATTTCTCCATCTTACAGGGGTTGGAGAGTACAACAAAGACACATCATTCCACTGAGACAAGAGGAAAATTCTTATTAAACAGAGGCTTTCAGTAAGTACTTGTCTCACCAGTGCTACCAGCCCACTCTGATAGTGAACATCTCTAGTCCTTGCAGCTCCACTGCCATCACCCACGTGGATCAGGACGCTCTGCTCCAAGCACAGGCTCTCCTGGCTGGCTGGGGTAGCTCCGTGCCTCAGCTCTGCCCCACGTCTCCTGGACGTACTGGACCTCCCCGCAAGTCACTGCTGGTGACTGTACAGTTTCCATGCTAGTTGTGGATCTCATTTCTGACCTATTAACAAACAGCACGTGTTCCAATCTCGTGCCTGCTGGATGAGCCCTGGAATGTTGGGGTTGAACAGGCCAGGGAAGGGCACCCGTGGGTGTGGAAGGGTTGTGGGGAGCCAGGTAATTACATGCAGGTCTTGTTGCTCGTGGTGCTGGAAATAGCAGAGGAGTTTCCCTCCAAGGTCTCCATCCCTCACAGCTTTTCATCCCAGTGAGGATGAGGATGAGTGCCCGCTGGTTTGCTCAGTATGGGGTACCCTGGGCCTGAGCATGCCCTGGAGGAGAGGGCAGCCAGGTTGGCTGCTGAGCATCCTTCCAAGGAGAGCAAAGGGGAGGTACCTGGGGCTTGTGTGTTGCTTTAGATTAAGTTGTAAGTGCTGACCTATCTTCCTTAATTAAAAAACAAAAGGAAGTTTTGCTGTCTGGAAGCGGAGGAGCTCTCGGAGCAAAGTCTTGGGTATGTTTCTGGTCACAGCCAGGGGAATGGGCAGCTCCAGAAGGCTGGGGGCATGTTTGCAAGTGTTCATCTAGATCAAAACTAAAAAGCCTTTGTCATTAGAAAAGTGTTGTGGCCATAGTAGAAAATGAGAAGTGCCCACGCTATGGTGCAAGCACCGACATCCTCACTTAGTGTCAGCAGAGCAGCCGTCTGTCTTTGGCAGTAGCGCTGGGAAAGCTGATGAAATCTTATTTTTGAATTTTTCAGAAAACTGTTTTGATTTGAGGTCCCAGGAATGCCGGATGCCAGACAGTTCACGCTGACTGGGAGGTCTTCCTTGTACTCATTTGTAATGTGCATGAATTATAGAACTTGTTTCTTGTATCATTCCCTGAAATTAAAATTGTAACAAAGGACACATCAGTGCTTGTTAAAAATAAACCCGATCTGCTCCCGGAGGAGACAACAGCAGCAACACGACAATATTTTCCAGGGGGTGTAGAACAGAGCACTTGTCTATCAGACATCTCTTTCTTGTTGTATTTACTCCTAATTCTAGAAATACATCTAAATGTAGTCTAGCAGGACTCTGTTCCACAAGAAATTAATGAGGAACAAACATCAATTATTCATGTCCTGAAACAGTAGGTCTGCTAATGTTTTTGCTAATCAACAAGTCCAACAGCTGCATCTTGGTCAGGGCAGTCTTGGGGAGGGTGGGCAAAGAACAGCAGCGATACCTTCTACCCCACTGCCCCAGAGCCTTGCCCTCCGTTTGCACATTTCCCCAGCTGGAATCCAGGATTCCTGGTAGTTTTTAATGCATCTGTTATCACGCTGAACTGAGACACTCTCCAGCACACCATCAGCTGCAGAATGACTGGACCAGTCTCCAATGAAGGAGTTATGGGGAGCTCCTGGTTGGCTTCCAGGCTTTGGGGTCAGCCTTTCGTGGGAAAAATGAGACGAGGAAAACAAAAATCCAACCAAAGGAAAACATAAGAGCTGGGATTCAGCTGCTCAGGCCCAAAACAGAGACTGAGTATTTGAAGAAAACCTGCATTGGGTGCTCCTGGTGCTTTGTACCCCTTTGGAGGTCAGCAGGTCACCGCAGGGCTGGGGCCAGCACTGCACAGGGACTCCTGACAGTGGTAGAAATGGGAACTGGGGACAGGTTCTAGGGCTGACTTTTCATGATGGGTCTTTATCTGGGTGCATATCATGAATGGAACCTACAAAAATATCGCTGTTTAGACATCTGCCTAACAGAACGCACTTAAAAATTAATGGCTTTTTTTAGGAAAAAGTATTTAAAAAAAGGAAAAGTATAATCAGAGAACAAGCTGCTTTCAAACAAGAGCTTGAAATGTTAAGCAAAATTAAAAATATATTTCCTCCAAAGGGGTAAAGATTACGTAGCCAAAAAAGGACTTAGAATCCTCTTGCTTTGCCAAAATTCAGTGGCCCGGAGGTATTTTTACAGTTGCTGTGAAATTGTTTATTGCTTGAACAGCAGCAGAGTGAGGACTGTTCTGTGTGCACTGACACAGACTCTGAAACATCCTCCACCTCTTCAGCACGGGCTGTTTGTCCCCATGGCTGGCCAAAGGGGCATGGGGGTGAGGAGGAGAAACAGTCACGACCCTGCACCGCCCAGCAAAACACAACAAGAAAACTCAGGCAAATGGTTCCAGAGAAAACCGTTCAGCATCTTCACACATTGTTTGTCTCCCATTTACTGTGCTTTGGTAGTCATGCATAAACCAGTAAGAGTAAAGACATAGATTTTTCCACTTGCAAACTGGGAAAAAATTATAAAAACTTTTTTTTTTTCCCCCCCAAAACAAACAAACAATTCCGAATTGAAGGCATTTTAAGACTTGCCTGTAGTATAAAATCTCCCTCCATGTCCAATATGGTTCAAAATTCCATCAGAGCTGCTGCATCTTAAAACTAGTCCAAGAAGGTCAAGCTGCCTAAGCCCTGGAGCTGTGTCACAGCTGCAGCAGGAAAAGCCCTTCACTCCCAGGAACCCCAAACAAGCTGGTTACCAGGTTAATGACCAAACCCAGAATGTTCCTGCTCCACGTGCTCTAACAAACAATTTTCCATAACATTTGCCTTGGGATTAATTTTGAATTTAGTCCCATTTGTCGAGGCACCCTGGGACCCTGCTTCGAGGGCTGGGGGCTCTTTCCAGGAGAGTTTTTTGGAGTCTGCAGCCCTAGACTGACTGGTGCCCCCTGGCCTGGGAGCTGCAGGGAGCATGGGTGTCGGGGAGCTGTTGGGTGCTGCTGGGAGCTGCAGCTCTGTAAAATTACCCAGCTTCATTCTGCCTTCGGATCCCCGTTACATTAATGCTCCCTGAAATCTTCATTAAAATTTGAAATTAAAATGTAACAATCAAAGGGGGTGTGAGAGGAGCCCTGTCACCTGACGTTAAACTCAACCCTTCCGCGGTCGCATTTCCTGGGCTTTAACTGAAGAAGTCACAGCGGCTGCGGCAGGGAGCCGGGGGAAGTCGGGCGGTCCCTGGGCGATGTTTTGGTGCCGGGGCCGCGGCCGAGCAGAGCTGGTTGCCCGCATCCCCCAGCTCCTCTCGCTGCCCGCACATCCCCAGCTCCTCTCGCTGC
>JANVCC010000135.1:4680096-4696108 GCA_025345505.1 Todiramphus chloris collaris | reverse complement strand
GCCCGCACATCCCCAGCTCCTCTCGCTGCCCGCACATCCCCAGCTCCGCTCGCTTTACGCGGAGTTCCGTGCCATCGCTGCCCGCAGAGGCTTCACCCGCCGGACGCAGCGAGACGCCTGCTGCGAGCAGGCGGGGAAAGCCCCAGGTTCCTAACCCGCTTTGCATTTAAAGACAAACTTCCTGGTTAGAAAGCCCCGTCGGCGAGAAACATTTCCAAAATAGCAAGATATTTGTGCATTGAAAGCACTGGGAAATCCCCGGGGAGGATTCCGGGCTCCGAGCGCAGCGCTTGGCTGGGGCCCGGCTCGCTGTGCCCGGCTCGCTGGTGGTGCCCGGCTCGCTGTGCCCGGCTCGCTGGTGGTGCCCGGCTCGCTGGTGGTGCCCGGCTCGCTGTGCCCGGCTCGCTGGTGCCGCCTGGCGCGGGGAGGTTTGTGCTGCTGCACGGAAATGCGAGCTCCCCAGCGGGCAGGGTTGGGTTTGGGCAGAGAAGGGGGACGCAGGGAGCGCAGGCGCTGGTGGGAGCTGGGGCAGCAGAGGGCACGCTTCACAGCCGGCCCCCGAGGCAGGGCAGCGAGAGGAGCGAGCCGAGGGCAGTGTGCAGCCGCGGTGAGCTGCAGGCAGGGGCAGGAGCCCGGACGCTGTCCGAGAGCAGGTTCAGGGCAGCGAGAGCAGCAGCTTTGCCTGTCCGGTGCCCCCAGACAGCCCCGTGCCCCCCACTCCCCCTGGGGAGGGCCACAGATCTCTGCTCCTAACACCGTCCCGGGGGCACCACAGCAACAGCTACACAGGGCTTTGTGATGGGAGGTTAAAGATAACGCTTTCACTTAGAGAGGACACTAACCAAGGGTTTCGCACTGTTGGGAGCAGCTCTCTGCCGCTGCTGCTTCTGCCACCTTGCACCAGCTTTGTGCCCCGGGCAGGGAGGGCTCCGTCCCACCCGGAGCTCCGCGGGAGGAGCTGGAACCGGGGCGGCTGCGGGAGCATCGCCCAGCAGAGGAAGGGGCAGAGTCATTGCCCTGCCGGTGATGGTCCGAGGAGGCTGCAGCCCTGGCCTGGGGCAGTGCAGAGCTTTGCACAGCTCTGCAGGTGTTGCCGTTTGATGTCCCACACATCGTGTGCTGGAGGCCTTTTCTCCCCTGGTTTAGGGAAGCACAGTGTCCCAAAGCTTTGCAGCCCTTTATTAGGCTTTTCCCCAAACAAACAATCAAATAGTTTTGGGGAGGCATAAACCCGTGAAGATCAGTTCCCTCCCTCACTGGCAAACCTCAGGCAGGGATGTATCTTGTATTTCAATTTTCTCTCTGGCAGATGCATCTCCACACGCTGCTCCTAAAGCTTCCACTGCATACCAATACAGCCTGAAAATACTTTCTCACAGGCCTAGAGGTGCTTACAGTCGCATATTTTTTTTACCCTGATTTAGACTCAGCTCCCTCTTTCACCAGAGAGCCAGCAGCAGCTGGAAGTGTGCTTGTTCAAGTTCTCCACACTCTTCCTCGACCCACAGATAACCCAAAGTCACTCCCATTAAAAAGGGAAAAGAAAGAGTGGATGAAACTGTTGTCTGACATAACTTTAGCCACCAGAGAGCACACCGAGGTATGTTATGTTGAGTTGACTCCAAATAATTTTCACATGAATTACTAAAGTGCTAGAAATGTATAATTTATCATAATTTAAATAAATCAGAGTAGAAGTGGTTTAAGGTTGTGGGTGCAAGATGCACAGACTAGGCTATGATTAACTCAAACACGTCATGGAGTGTGCTGCTCTCAGCAGCACTGTACCAGCACGACCCAGGCACAGCAAGACCACATACAAAAGGGGTTCCACACCTAAAAAAATAAGATAAACACCACCACAGGAATCAGACCCCTGAGCGGGGGGTGACACTGGTGCCTCCCTGGCTCTGGGGCTCCTCCCCACAGCTCCCCAGGTTCTCCCAGGGGGACAGCCACACATTTTTCCCTCTCGAGCGCTTACAGTCAGGACAACGCTGCAGCCTATGAGGAGCAAGAGCCACCACAACTCCCACTGGAGCCAACCTCCCCTGGAGGACGTGTGTCCCCAGATCACCCACTGCCCATGGCTGGCACAGGGGTCTCTGCCAGGGGTGCCCCTCTGGCCTCTGCCACTTGCCTCCACCGTAGCTGGGTGCACCAAGAGCAGTGACACCAGCTCTGTTACAGCCTCTGTTTGTGCCAGGGTATATTGAACAGATAAAATTGTTTTTCAAGTCAAAATCTAAAGCTTTTTCTGACAAAAAGTGTATTTGTCAGATGCCGTAAAGAGGCAAAACCCCCCATCCCTCTTGTTTTCCTTTTGTGGGAAGGAGGAGGAAATCCAGGATGAAGCAGGGTGCTACACAGCATGGAAATGCCCCACTGACCTCTGAAGTGTCACATTACCGCTCCTCTGATGAAAAATTATCACAGAGAAAATCATCCCATGCTTCAGTTTGCAAATGTTTTGTTTGCAAATTCAACCTGTCCCTACATTCAACCGTGTTCTGCTTGTATACTTGGATATGAGCAACACTGCTTCTCCCAGAAAACAAGCTTCAGGTAATTCCCCCCAAACACAGCTCGGGCAGAACCTGCCTCGGGAGCAGCCGGAGGTCGTGGGGAGGCCTCGTCCCTGGGGCTGAGCCATCCTGAAAACACACGGTCTGGAGCAGCGACCTGGGAAACGCAGCACTGGCCCTCTGCTCGTGAGTGAAAAAAGTGTCATGTGCCGAGCTCCAGCTGTCCAGCATCAACTTATGGTGCCCACGGATTTATTAAAAGTAAATCCTAGCCCGCATACCCCATTGCAGACCAAAGCCATCACCACTGCCAACAGAGCGGGTGCTGAGGGGCTGAGTGGCATGGGGTGTGCCAGCGGCAGAGAGTCCCTGGCAGCGCTCCGGGGGATAAAAGGCACTATTCTGTCACCTCACCCAGCACGCTGCCTTTGAACCGAGCGATGGGAAAATCTTCACTGTGCTAATACAGGTCAGATACTTAAAATATTCAGATACCTAAAGATGCAGATCCTAAATAAAACCAGAGTCTAGACAGCCGTTAGGGTCTGGCACTTTCGCCTTTTGATTAAACCGCCTCCGAATGGTAAGGAAGCTCGGGCAATGCGGAAGCCGATGGTCCAAGGAGCTGAGTTGCAGGGACCTGGCTGGGGACCCCTGCAGGGTCACCTTTAAAGCACCAAATTACTTTCTCCAGTCTCCACTTTTCATTCACCAGTTCTGGTATTTAGCTCTGACACTGCACAGATGCTCTCCCTGGGGAGGTGTAAGAGGGCTTTAAAGACTCACTTGGTCCTTGCCGACTGGACGCCGTCTCACCGTGTGCATCCCCTCAGACCCCCGCAGATGCGGCTGGGACCAAGCTGTTGTCAAGTGCTGGGTTCTACTATCTACAAGACCTTAACCCACCACCTTGCTGTTGGCCTTGCAGCATTTCTCCACCTCTGGCTCCATACATCCAGGATCCAGCACATATCAACCTACCCGAAAATTAACAAGCAGCAACTGGAAATTGTTTGTGGAACTATCCTGGGGAGAGGGAATAAGTTAATCCATGTGCACGTACAGCTTAATCACACCTGTAGGTCCAACATGGAAAGAAGCAGTGGAACAGCATATAAAAAAAACTTCAGAAAAACATCAGACAAACTCAGTTTTCCACTTCCAACCACACACTTGTGTCAGTGATCTCATCAGCAAGGACCCAGATAAGCGTTACACAACCTGCCACACGGGCTGCCCGAGACAGAACTGGGTCCGGCGCTTCAAGAGACAAGTTAAAATTATATTGCCGTTGTCAGGCAGCCTCTCTACATGCAATTGGGTTTCATACAGCTACGACTGTAGCTACTGAAGAGAGGCTTGGCCTAATAATTACAGCAACAATTTACCCTCATCTATTTGTTTTAGTAAAAATAGTTACTTACCACATCTTGTTTTCCTCAAAGCAGCTTCCAGGAAGATTTGGATCCATGGCTGTCGGAAGAGCTGTCGCCCCCCTGCGCAGCCCTTCAGCAAGGGAACACGGAGATGGTATTGGAAACAGCGAAGGAAAATAAATCCAAAGCCACACACACAGAGCGCAACATGCCAGCGAGCCCCCTGTCAAGTTCCTTTTATTCCTTTTTGCCATTAGAATTAATTCTGACCATGTAGGGGGAAACAAGTATTTTGAGCTGAATGCCAAGTGTTTCCTCCTCCAGGTCCAGGCTCCATCTCCTTCGAGGACCTTACTGCATCCTGCAGAACGAAGATTGCCTAGTAGTTATTGACAGGGAGGCCAGTGGGGGAAGATTGTAAAGCCCAATTACTGGCAATGAGAAAACATCCCAAAGCTGCAGGTTTGTCACGAAGAGGCCCCTCTGTGCTGCTGAGGAGCCAGTTCACATCTTGGACAGGGGCACAGCGGGTCCACCAAGGGGTGCGAGGGAGACGGGGCCATGCAGACAGCGATTAAATGCACCAGCGAGGCCCTTCCTCTCTGCCCCTATTTCTTGAAACAACAGTGCAGGGAAGTAGGGAAAAATAAACAGTTCTCATCCTTGGAAAATTTCCAGTCTGTTTAAAAAAAAAACCCCAAAAAAACACACAAACAAAAAAAAAGCCCCCCCCCAGAAGAAACACAAGTCCTATCAGAGCAGACTGACCCCACTGGTAAGGAACAGGGACACAGGACAAAAGTCTCTTAAAAACCTTGGGTTACAAACATTTACATTCCCAAAGCAGCACTGGAAGAAGGGAGCGATGGGAACCAGTGAAAGAAGCAAGAAAGACCAAGAACAAAGTTTGTAACAGAATGAATTCATTTTCTGTGAGAGACGAAGGAACCACCGCCGTGGGGGGAACGCTGTTCATTTTACGTTAAGCTCTGAACCTTCCCTGAGCTGTAACCTCTCCTGGAACCCCTCAGTATCCTCCCTCCCCTCAATTAAGCTGTCTTAATTAGCGCTAATGCACAGCACAGACCAACTTGAAGATTTTTCTTCCAGCTATTCCATAAAACAAACTAGCGCACACATTCCACGCAAATAAATACCCCCCTCACAAGCATACCTCCCCCCGGAAAATAAAGTGATAACGCTCTTTTTGTGGTAGTTAAGTTTTTTTTGAATGGTTCTACTGTCCAATTTAAGTTAGAGTTTGTGTTTTCTAAATCTTGAACCATTCCATAGTATATCTTTATTGCAAAAAAGTCAACATGCATCTTAGAAATTCATTTTGTAATCAATAAAACAAACATTACATATATGAATTTAAATGTATAAACAGTTAGAAATTCAACAATATCTCCTATTATACTATTACACAAGTTCACAATTTGTAAAAACTATAGTACAAGTTTACTATACATCAAGAGGAACTTTATTCCTTTTCACATGATTTTGTTAAAAAAAAAAACCCAACCAAACAACAAAAACCAACCAAACAAATAAAAAGAGGAAGTAAAAAAAAAAAAAGTTTTGTTTTCCTAAACAAGCAGGCAACTGTTTTCAGGTTTGTCTTTTTCTCTCTTGAGTTAGTCTTGCTTAAGTAAGTTTAAATTAAAAAATGAAGGGGGGAGAATTCTCCCTAACAGCTATTTTCTTATCACATCCTCTTTCAACATGTGCCCCCTAAGTTCAGGCTGGTGACATCTAGTTACATGTGGCTGGTAAATGCCCTGGCTGGCGGACACAAGTTATGGTGACAGTTATAAAACTCGTCTGGGGAACTCTGAAAATACCTGGGAACTTTCCAGTAAAGTGTTGCCACAAAAATAAAGGAAGCCATGCTTTCCTGTTACCCACTAACACAAGGTCCCCGAGCAGTTTAACAGCGCCTGGCACACCCTAAAATACAGCCCCTGAGCTTTGGTGAGAGGAAGGTCACTTTCAAGCAGCTTTCCTGCTCCTTAACCCCCCCAGTCAGGTCCCACTACCCTGCCCATCACTTACGCTGCCAGTAACGCAATAGCCGGCTTCCGATAGCCGAGCCGGGTTCAAAGGCTCAACTCACTTTGCGCCTCGGCCTTTGGAAATCGCGTTTGGGATGTCACTAGAGGATTTATGGAAGCCTGCCAGTGTGTGCTGTAAAAGGGGGGAAAAAACCCCTCAGAAATCGCATGAAGCTCTGAAAAACTCATTAGATAAAGTCACCGCACTCGCTCCCTGTGCCTGTCGCCGCCAGCACGCCGGGCGAGGGCAGGCGTCCCTGGGCACCACGTGCCAGCCCGGCCCCTGTCACTGCAGAGCTAAAACCATATGAAAAGGAATCCCATTCTACTGTGTCAAAGGCTACTGCAATTTTTCTTACAGCTTCATTCATTCACTGTAATTTTCATTTTCCAAATACAAAAATACAACGATTCTTATTGAAATCTATACGCTGGTAGTTTTAGTACACAAAAAAGCAAAATATTTACAAAATTATACAATTTAAGAAAAACCTCTGTACAAAAAAATATATAAATCCTTTTGTTCCCTCTATCATTCTTTTAATCTGTCAGGACTCATATATGTTTGCTGCAATGGATTTTTCAAAATATACACTGACTGAGCCACAGACGCTAAAATAAAACATTGGAGATGATGGGAGAAAAGCAAGACATTCTTCTAGGGATATAGGACCTGTTTCCCCTCCTTTCTTTGTAATTTAGCATCGGTATCAGCAGGACAGTCCCAATTGTCTCAAGAGGCGAGGTTTAACACAAGGGACAGAATACTGAGAGACACATTCCCTTCAGCTGGCAAGGAAACAAGAGGACTGTCGAGTTTTAACGCACCCCGGGGGGAACGGGTGAGGCAGTCAGGGGACAGTTAACCAGGGCCACGCTCAGCTGCGTGCCGCCAGCCAAGTTCAGAGCCACGGCCATTCAAAGGCTTTGATGCAGATTTTTCCTCCACCAGGAACTTGCTGGGAAGCATACTGCTAAACTAGTTCTGAGACACAGCACTTTTGCACCGACGTTGTTTCGTGTGGGGACGTACACAAAACGTCCTGAGAGGCGTACGGTACAAACGGTCGGAGGCAAGGAAAGCGCTTGCTGGAGAACACGCTCAGCGGCCACGAGAGCCGCTAACGGTGAAGGTGCACAGCTCCAGTGTCCTCACTTCTACCCAGATACACACCATTCGTGGCCTGCGGGTGTTTGTAGAATGGTGCAACAGCAAGGCAACGGAGAACGCGGCAGTGTTCACCTCCCACGTGTCTGAGCAGAACTGTCCTGGGAGAACTAGTGACCTTCCAAGCCCAGCTCTGAACCCTGCTCTGAAGGCTGACCACTGACCTTACTGGTTTAGCGACAGTGCTTGCGCAGGACACCCGCATGCTGTTGGCTAAAAAGCAGTTTGCTCTGAAAGCTTCATGGATTTGAACATCAAGAAACAGCTGGCAACAGGGAGAGGAGGGGGAGTTTCTACTGGCTGGTAGGTGGTTGCCAATGGAGTTGCTTTTCTTTTTGAGGAAATAGGAAACTCATTACATTCATACTCACCAATACTGAAATGCAGTAAACAAACTAACTCAAACCTTAAACTGAAGCTACAGAAGAAAATCAACAGCGAGTGAAAAGTCACTCAAATACGCGTCATTGCTGAGGTTTTCTGTGAAGCAGAATTTGAAGAAACAGAGTGAACTGGACAATATTATAATAATACCCTGTTAAATTGCTTCTTCCATCTCCTCTCACAAAAAGCAGTAGAACATAGAAACCATGTAGCTTTCAAACATAATGAAACAAATGATTTATGATCTAGTCACAAATAATTCCTACAATAAATGATTCCATATGAAGTAAAATGCTACCCTTTTTCAATTAGCAAATGAGGCAATTTTTTCTTTCATAACATTTAATGGAAGTTTGTGTCTTTTCCCTAACCCCATAATATTGCTAAATAAAACCTGTAATAACTTTTCAGTTATAAACTAACAATCACATTATAAAAAACCCAAAACAAGGTAATACAGTGGACACAAAAAGAGGACAAGAAAATACTGATATCCCTTCCCTTCCCCCTCCCTCCCCTTTTATCCTTCTTAAATAGGAAAAAAAAAAAAAAAAAAAAAAAAATCACCACCCTGGTGAGCTTGACAATTACGTAAAAAGTTTCTGGGCCTTTGGCTAGCTTAGTATCACAGCTCTAGATCCGAAATGTTTTTGTAACAAACTTCGCTCACTTTAAATCTTGTGGTTTGAAAAAGAAAGTAAAGCTTTTTTTGTTTTGCTCATCAACTTCCTTAAATAAATGTTTAAAAGGTGTAGCTTGAACTATATTCCTAAAATTACACATTTGCAACATCAAGTTTCATCTTCTCCAAGAACGGGATTCATCCTCATCTTCATCATCATCGTCATCATCTTCGTGCAAAAATAAATCTGAGGTTTCAGTCTCCTAAATGAAGAAAAAAATGTACTTTTACACAAAGAAGTTCTGTGCTGTATCCTCGGAAACAGGTCACGCAACGCGGCATCAGTCGCACCCTCTGTCAGGTTCTCACTCACTGCGTATCGCACCAAGCACAACTACAATCCAAAAGTTCTACAGAAAGAACAGTAGCCTCACACATCAGGAAAGGGAAAGCAAGCACAAAGAACCACCCACCCATCCTTTCTGACAGGACAGTTTTCTGTTGAACCTGTAACGGCTTAATGTGTTCCTAATTACAGGAAAGGACAGACATGGTAACCTATCCTACAGCACAGCGTTCGTACTGTGAAGTAAAAAGGTGAGCAGCCTGCACACAGAACACCAGGCTTGCCTGATGGCTGACAAATCAACATCCCATCCAGACAGTGTGGTCTTTTATTTTCCTTCTCCTTTTTTTAAAAAGGTGGAAAATGTACCTGACTGTTCAAAACCAGTTATGTTTCTGGTTTGCAAAAACATCTTTCATGAGATTTCTTTGGAAACAGGAAGCTGAACCCTGAAGAGCCCTGTGCCACCAAATTCCTACAAGAGTAACTAGGTTATTAATGTGTTTTCATACCTCTTCCTTAGATTCCTCTTCCTCGATTTCTGTGGACACAGAAGGTACCTTAGGCTTGTACCACGATATCTGTAGCCTTCGGTCTTTGAAGCGGGATCCTTGGTTAGCAGCCTGGAGTGTATTTTAAATGAGCACGTTTTCAAAACCAGGTTCAAGAATTTTTCAGATTGCCAACAATGATCTAGACCCAGGGAGCATCATGCGGGTGTACATCTGAATATCTCAAGCGCAGAAGCCACAACCACCCACTTCAGCCTTCCAAAAGCAGTTTCACCCAAACATGAATCTGCTGAATACTGCTGATCTACCAGTGCTCCAAAAAGCTTAAGAGAGCTCTGACCATGACACTAAGCCCTCATCAGCAGGAGGTCAGTGTTACTATCAGGGTAAACAGGAGACATTTCCCCCTTCAGTGACACTATTGCTGTAGCAACAAACACCCAACACTACCCAGCTAGAACGAGTGGGATCCAAATACAAAGGCAGACACAAGAAGTTAAAACTTCTTATTTTAGAACCATATAAATAAATAAAATAATAAAAAGTAGTAAAATCCATTACTCTACTTACATTTTCAGCTTCTGAGCGAGATTTGAAAGTTAAAACAACACTTAATGGGGAATCCTCTTCTTGAAGGTCTTCAATATCTCCAAATTTCTATGAGAAAAATTGATTAGCAACAGTACTAATATTCTCCCTCCCCTCCTAGAACTTCTTCCCAGGATTCATGGCACTGCTACCATACCCTAAAGCAGGCTGTGTTTTCTAATCAAATCAAACACCATCTTTCATTGAATTTACCTAACCAAAGCAGCAGCAGTGGCCTCTGACCTCCCGACAGCAACGAGGCCAAAGCAGAAAGTAACAGTCCCCCAAAGAGCAAACCTTACCCTGATGGATGAAGAACTGTAAAGTTCTCTGTCCCCACTCAAACCAGAAACAAAACAGCTTTCAGATGATCAGTTCTCTTGAGAACTCTACTGCTATTCTGTACCCAGCTCTGAAGGGTGGGATTTTGCAAAATTAGTTTTCCATGTCAGTCACTTGCTTGGCACAGACCATCCAGAAATACCTGATACTGACTCGACCAAGCTTAGATTTCACCTTGGGTCTATTTATGAAGTATTACATGATCTGTCTGAGAAGTTTACTGGCTTTGCACTTTAAAACATTTTGTTCTGGAAAGAGTAACTGAGGAAAAGATAAAATCAGTTTTTCCTTTATTCTGTTAGCTTAGTTATGATGCTAACACAGCTACTAACTCAGCAAGCTCCTTGCTTTACCCTGAATTTGTAAACAAATCTAACTGAACAGGGCTTTGCTTCTTCAGCTATGGAGAAGCAAGATAAATGGCTAATCTGAAAAATGCATAAACACGGCGAGGCTGACAGGTACTTTCCAGCTTTCTAATGTCTGATTAACCTACTGTCATGCAGAATTAATAAGGGTGAGCTATTTAGCTTTGCCTGTTACAAGAATGCATTGGGCAGTGGTACTAAAGCAGCTATAGAAGATCTTACATTTACACCCCTCATAACTCCTGGTACCACCTGCTTATCCACAGCCTGTTCCATGAATTCAGAATGAAGTCTGTGCACCAACAGAAGCAAAAAAAGACTTCCATCTTAAAGAATTTGAAGAAGAAACAGCTATTTACAAAGATCTTTACATCCCTCTCTTTGCAAGTAAGTGCATATCCAGGGTGTTGGTTACCTATTTTATCTCAGATTTACAGTTCAGCCACAATTCTCTTTTTCGGGTTTTTTTTTTTTTTTTCGGTTGGTTTTTTTTTTTGTGTGACCTCATACTTACAGAGAAGTGCTGTAACAATTCATCTTTTTCCTCTTCAATGAAGCCTCCAACTGTCAGTGCTTTGGGACGATGATCCACCACCATATGATTCAACATGCCTCTTCCTCTCCCACCACGACCCCGTCCTCGTCCTCTTCCTTGGGCTGGTGATGTCTTTCCTCGACCAGCGGGCAAAATGCCTAAGCGGGCAGCCTGTTTAAAGAAGGCAAATAAGGTACAAAGTCATCCTCAGTTTGAAAGGATTTAAAATATTTATACATCATAAATACATTAAAAGCATCAATCCAGACAAACTGACCTCTACTTGCAACTGATTTAGCTTTTTCCGCAATTCAGTTGTGTCTTCTCCAGAAGAGAGTCTCTTATGAAAGTCCAGCTCTGCATCTAGAAGTTCCTTTTGTGCCTTCGAGAAAAAGGTGTGGAAAGAGAAAATTGAAGGGAAAAGCAGAACTGTAACATGTGCTTTTAGTGTTTTATTCCACTTCTCCAGTAACAGATTTATGCAAACGATACAGACAGATCAGTCCACAATATCCCTACTTTCCCTCAAATTCAGGTTAACTTCTTCCATGCCTCTCCTAAAACCCACTTTTCAAAGGACCCAGAATTCTCTGCTTCAGAATTGGAACAAGTGTGAATGAACGATATGCTAAACTTGGTCACACGAGTTCCTTCAAACCACAGCTTGCTGGTCTGTGGTTATCACTCTCAAATTCAAAATACTGTTTGGAAGTGTTTTAGTCTCATGTTGCTGCATTTTTAGGGGTAATATTGGTAATAGTTACATAAGACAGGTGAGCAAGTGTCTTGAGCAATAAATACCTCTGTCTTGGATTTCAACTTCGATGGTGTAGAGGTTGTAGATGAAGTTTTTAATTCATCCTTTAATTGAGATATTTTTCCTGTTAATTCTTTTAAGGTCTTCATTATTTCTGCTCTTTCCTCTGGTTTCATGGCCTTATTTTTCTCCAGCTTGGATATCAACATCTGTGTATTAATAAAAGAGCGAGGATATAAAATTCCAGGAAAAACAACACTGACCAGACAGGTATCTACAAAATCAGAATGTATTTACTGGAAGACATTCCAGATTTACCTTCTGGCATTCTATTTGCTTTTCTAACATCTCCTGCTTCTTTTTCCTCATGTCTTGTTGGAGTTTCATTGCTTCCTATATGAGAAGAAAATTCTTTCAATCAGTAAGAAGCAGTCTAGCATTACATGCAGTCACATATACTTTCTTCTTCAAGCTACAGAAGCAAAGGCCATCATGAAAAGCACTGGTTTGCAAAATGCACAAGTATAAAGTGTATCTGATCTGGAAAAAACCCAATAAAAAGTTGCTAACTTCCTGCTGTGAAGTACTCTTAAGAAATGTAAATGACAACATAGGCCACATGTCTCCTATCTGCAGATTAAAGTCAGAGAAATGCCTCAAGAAAACCCATGCATGACCAAGTGTGTCCGGTAAGACACCCCAAAAGGAAGGAACACTACCCGTGATTAGCCTCAGTGTGCATTTGCAAGACAGTCTGAAACTGATGACAAAACCTACACTAATGTAGAAACCTGTACAGCAATATTTGAGGTTTAAGTGGCCTATCAAACCTTTCTTTTTACAAAGTACTTTGATCACTACACTGTCAGTCAGACAATGAACAGTAAAGTACCTGCTTTTTTTTAAGGGCTTCTTGCACATCGTGAGGTTTAGACCCTGCACCAGGCTTCGTAGATGTCTTCAAGTGTGAAGCACTGTAAACCATTTTTGAGTGGCTTGCAGAAGTTGGAAATGTCTGAAATAGTAAGAAAGCCACACAAAAGTATGTAATAGCTAAAAACAAATGTGATACACCATCAAATAATTTCAGAGAAATGTATTCTGTGAAACGTGAACACAAACATCCAGATTTGTGCAATGGGACAAAAAGACCAAGGCAACTGAAACACACTGGTCTAACAGCCAGCTTGCCTGGAAGCAATCAGCTTAACTGCTGTTAAAAGGATTTTGGCAGAAGGTTCTTTCTCCATTCGCAACTCCCCCTGAAATCCACCAGGAAGAGCACTGAAGCTAATCTTCTGCTCCTGCACTATTTTCAGCTTCACAGTCACGGTCTAACATCACACTTTCTGATCAAATAACGCAGCAAAAGTCACCTGCATACTTCCTTCTTAAGAGGGGGACTTCTCTGTGGCCAAAAAGACATGCTGCACTAAGGTATCAGTTGTGAATTAAACTGTATCAGCGTGAATTAAACTGTATCAGCGTGAATTAAACTGTATCAGCGTGAATTAAACTGTATCAGCGTGAATTAAACTGTATCAGCGTGAATTAAACTGTATCAGCTTGGGCTCCACGCAAAGAATTCTATAAGCTTCCAGCACTACTGTTAAAGCACAGCATAACCTCAAAAAAATCACTGGGAAAGCAATGACATCCGCCAGCAAAAAGCTGATATCACATATAGGATGTCAAATTTGTTTACTAGGAAGCACTGCCAAAAATATTTCATGCTACTTAAAATACTGATTCTTTTCTTCTGAAGTCACTGTCTCTATTTTATGTAAACTAAGAAACTAGGAAGAAATGACTGACCATGCTCGCATGGAACATCAGTGAAAAGAAACGGAACAAACTGGGAGCAGTTCACAAGTTCTCTGCTAGCTCCTCCTCAGTGAGCAGGCCAATGCTCTCACTGGAGGTATGAAGATGGTCAGCCCTCACAAAGGTACCTGAGAATCCTCCACCACAGCCCCAGGCTGGCTTAAGTCAGGCTGGTTTCCACCTGCTGCTCCAAGGCGACGTTTCACTGGGACTTTATTAAGGACATAGGCACCAGATGCCAGGGGTTTATTCATCACCTGTGTATCAACAGATATTAGAATGAAAGATGATAGACTGCGTTTTTGAGGCAGCAGTCACTTAGGAACACTGACCACAATCACTGGTTTCTGACAGCACGATACCTTTGCCAGGTTGCTGTGCACGGTTACAGCGGGAGCCGTGGTCAGGACGGGCTGCTGAAGGTGGAGCTGGTGGTGGAGAGGCTGTGTGGGTGTCTGCGGCTGCTGCTGCTGCAGCAACGGGGGCTGCTGCTCGCTGTCCCTGTGCCACAGCACCCTTATAAACCGGTTGTTCAGAACGGCCTCCGTGCTGGAAATCGCCTTCCTGGCCTCGTCGTTAGTTAAGTACTGAATCAGAGCAGCTTCAGGATCACTCTGGAAAGCGACCTAAAGCAGAAGTTAACAGCATGCATTACTTCTCAAGGAAGAAAACTTCCCAATCAGTAGCAAACCAATCTACAAACAACCTGCAATGAGTGGGATCTCCAGTGACCTGACAGCTCAAAATACAGGTAAAACATTCTATGTAATTAAAGCCAAGACCTTTTGGAAAATATTACACGTACTCTCAGCAAAGTCCATACACAGTAAAATAAAATAAAAACACCTGACTTCTCTACCAAATAGTAACATGCACTCAGAGCATGGTTGAGCTGCCAGTGGGGTATGACTGGAGAGACCCTAGTGCTGACTGGAGAGCTCTCATTCTAACCTCCCAAAAGCAGACTGCTGCCCGAGGATGGACAATGCACAGGCTTCACACATTCCTGAAGAAGCACTACAGATCAGTCTTGAGTAACACTATTTTTCTCTAAAAATTACTCACAGGAATAAACCCATACCCTGGGTTCTCTAGTGTAACGACTGAGATACCATGTTTTAAATGCATGATCTCACTGCTGAGGTGCAGGAAGCCACAGAGTATCTTTTGGGCTAAGACAAAGTTATCAACTCATGAAATACAAAGGCTTCCCAGGTATCTCTCATTTAGATCTCTAACCGAGCACTCAAGAGGCAACTGTCCAGACAAATACATGGCAATTAAATGCTGTTTTAGCCATGTAACTACCTGTGGTTTGTGTACATAGTGTTCCCCCTTACAGAGCAAGGAACACCACTGAACCAGAACCAGTTCTAGGATGCACAGGGGTAATAAACCGATGCACGTGAAGACTCTCCTGCAGCACCCCTGTAAAACCCTGGCTATGAAGCCCCACCAGACTATCGGACAAGCCAGAAACTGGGAGAGGATGGCTTCCAAAAATTGCACACAAGTTGCTCAAAACCCTGAGTTGGGTTAGACACTGTTAGACCTCCAAGCTTTTCAAATTTCATGAGACCTCATGAAGACAGAAAATAATTTACAGAATTAAGATAATACCACGGAGACCAAGCAAAATTGACTTTGATCACCTGCTCTCCCAGTCAGCTTCTGTTAAGATTTCTCAAGGAATGTCATTCAGCCGTAACACTTCAGGCTTCAGGAAAAATAAAATACCCACATACAGGCATCAAACTGAATGGTGGTTTTTACCTGAATGTTCACAATAGTTCCAAATTTGCTGAAGTGTTCATTGAGCTGTGTAATATTGTTCAGTTCCGGTGGAATTTTCCGAACTTCTAATTTTGTATTAGTATACTGATTCTTTTTCAAAAATCCTGGCTTATTTTGGTTGTTATTTGCTTGCCTAGAGAAAATGAGAACAAGACAGTAATTGAGACAGGCATATATATCCACATATATACACTTAAGACAAATTTAACACACATTTAACTTTCACTTCTCACATGGATTTTCTGACCCAACCCGCTCCAATTACTGGGACAAGCGAACAGCGACATTCACACCACGGAGTGCAATAAAGCGCGTTCCGATTAGTCAACAGCAGTTGCTAATTCTTACTTTCCCAGCCATGGTTTCTTTAATGGTTGACATTCCATATTGCTTGGAGATCTTTTCCTGCTGTCTGGTTCAAGGACAACTCTAGTTACATTGCTGCTGTTATTTGTAATGGGAATGGGAGGTTCAGTCTGGATTATAATGTTGGCAGCTGGAGGAAAGGAGAAAGGCCTGCGTTAGCCACCACACATCAACAGAGACATTGGAAAAGCCTTCACTTAAATGGCAAAATAGGGTTGAATTTAAAAACATAAATATTAGGAAGATGTTATCAGGTTGGTCAGTTCTGTTTATGAAGGTACTTCAGAGATCACTTGCCAGCCTAATTAAACAATTAGAGGAAAACAAACAATTAGCCCAGCCATCAGGGATGAAAGTTTTGACCTTTAGCTTGAAGAAACAATGCTAAAATTCTGTCTTTCAGGTACTGAAAATTCAGATTCTGTAGGGAAAAAAAAAAAAAAAAAAAAAA
>JANVCC010000135.1:4665745-4679996 GCA_025345505.1 Todiramphus chloris collaris | reverse complement strand
GGAAAAAAAAAAGGAGGAGGGGTAAAGAAACAAGGCTGGGTTCCCAGCCTTTGGGTTAGAGCTCTAAATGTGGCATGGGCTGAATAAAGAACAAACTTCCCCTGAGTTAACCCAGTAGTTCCTCCCCCTGCTCTCCCCTTGCCATCCCTCCCTCCAGTTTTCAGCAACAAAACGTTAATCAAACACAACTATGACATGAAATTATACTCTCAGAGACATTAAAGTTTGAAGCTGCTTCTACAAACACAAAGCTAAAGCACTGGATCAGTTTGCCAAGTATTTACTTACAGCCTTTTTAAGATTATGCTATTGCTGATAAGTCTCCTGTGTATGGCAAATACTTAACTCCTAAAAAGAAGTCTGAATTGCAAGTGAATTGTCTATGGCTTTTATACAGGCCAGAGCTCTGCTGGTTACACTGGTGAGAACAAAGACTGGGCATTTTCAGGCATAGTTTCAATCCTTGGAGGATGATTTCAGGGTAAACCTTTCACACCCATGACAAAGACAGTGAAACAAGCGGTCTGCAGCGCCACTGCCGAACACTCGCCCATGCCTTACAGCTGGAATTGGTTCTTAGAGAGAACCTGAGGGCCAGCAGGAAAGCCCCAACCCTGCCTTTATGATGTTTGTTAAGATGAAAACAGCAACAGTGATTTCTGCAATAATATTTAACCATACTCTTTATAGGATGACTCACTGGAAGGAAATACTGAAAAAATTAGCTCTTATCTACTCAGCAAGAAACACTGAAGTGTAACAGGAAACACTGAAATTTAACATCTTTTCTTTTAAGGAATGGGGTGGGAAAAGCAGGAGGGGGAAAAGAAAGTTACGCTAACAGAACAAAAATTTATTTAAAGAACCTTTACTTCCTCACTCTCCTGAAAGACATTTTGCACGTGTCACCACTAAGAGACTACATCCACATCCATCCAGTTAAGGATTCAGGATTACCTAAATGCCATCTGGGATTTCCACAGGCTAGGAGAATTTGAATGCTGCCTGCAATGTTCATTTGAGACAGAACATCTGTCTGACAGAGTCAGACCATCAAGTACAAAACCTTGCCACGACAGTTCCCCTCATTGCCACCATCACAGTGGCCGAGGCAAGTACTGCAGCTCCTCACCTCTGTGTCCCAGGCCCTACACAAACCCTCGGCAAATCAAAAGCAGTCTTCAGACTGCATTGCTTCAAGCTGTCTTTCTGCACCATTTTTCTTTCTAGAAGCACCCAGCACCTGATAAGTGCCTTCACAGGCTAAAGAGGAATAGAAACCCAACCAACCAAAAAAACCCCTTGTAACATTCCCAAGCAAGTGGTTATTTTTAATCAAAAAGGTTGCTTTGACTTCAATGTGGTCATATTATCACTTTAAAAAAAAAGGCAGAGATGCCTGAAAAAATCGCTCCAAAATACTAGATCAGTGAGGACAAACTATTGCTTTCAGCCTGAAAATGGGGAACAGTGTTGACAGTCTTGGACAAAAATAGCAACAGCAATGACTATAAACCCTTCCTACCTCTTGGATTTGTATCCATCTCCCCAGATGTTAGGCCAATTAGATTTGGACGCTGCGTTTGTGCTCTTGTAAAGAACTGTCGATACTGAGATCTACCAGCACTGGTAATACTAGGAGCTTCAGGGTTATAGCCATCTGGCTCATATGTATCTACAAAAAAAGGAGAGAAATGAAAGAATTTTTCAAATGAGTTTAAGACTCGGGGTTAATTTTCCTTTAAGGAAACACATGGATGTCCAAGAATCAGTTGTTTTGGATGAAGAAAGAAAAGAGGTTGGTACAGCCAATGCGCGTAGACATTTAAAACCCTCAGCTGAACTTCGTGCCCAAGTCTCGCTGGGCATGTTCTCCTCTGCTCTGTAATCTGACTGTTACTGTTTGTCAGAAGCGCATAGGTCACAGTAATTGCTGATGAGCTGACTGAAAAAGGAATGAGGTGCCTCTACGAGAGCCTTCACAGCGCCTGGCAGTGCTTTGAGCTGAGCAAGAAAAACTTTGATTTGAGATTTTACTCTGTAGGGCCCAAGAAGCAAAGAGATTTTCAGTCGTTGCTGCCCAACAGCAGAGTTTATTTCAGAAAAGGATTGTGGGAAAGAACATACTTAAATGATTCCAGTCAAAGAATGATGAGAAGTCAGCTACAGTGACCAATACTTACCTATTAAATTCCCTTAATTTATGGAAGAGTGGGATCAGGTGTCTAGTTCCAGTGGGGTACTTTTGATTATCTTAATTAAAGTGGTAACCATGAGAACACAAGATGACAGAATTGACTCATATTGTTCCTCCAGCCCAAGTTCCAGATGAAGGACGATGCCTTTTTCCAACCATGAAAAGGAAAAGCTATACAAGAACCAGAATGAATAAAGTCTCTGAAAACTCTCCACATAAAGACAGTGCACCCTGGAAGACAAGTGAATGCCTACAGAAGGGGATGGAAACAGTCTAAATGTCAGCTCCTCATTCCACAGAAACAGTGAAGACTCTACAATTTAAAACAGATGCCCCAAAATTTCAACACTGATGTTTTACAGCTTCAGTTTCTGCCAAGAACTTTCATTAGCCCTGCACGAGCTGAAGCACTCCTCCAGGATTTGGTGTGTGATTGACTGCAAGAGGGCAACCAGCAGTTGTACTGCAACAGCCCGAGTGGGACACGAGAAGCTCCACAGTGGTTCCAGAGAGCAGAACCATGCTGTGCAGCTGAAGTCAGCGATGACACCTGGGGAGCTCAGACTGACATAATCACCTCTTATACATTCTGAGGGTGGAAGAATCAGATGGGAAAGTCGAAATGTCTGGCAGCATTTAGAGATAATTGACCACATTATCTAACAACATATTTGAGGACTGCAGTTCTGAAAGCATGGAAGAAGTTGCGAGAAAATTACATGGATCAGAAGAGTGTTCCTTCAAATAAAATTCAGAATATTTATGTAAAAACACTCCAGATGGGAATATTGTAAAACACCGAGATTTAAATATCTTATTTTCCTCATGCAAAACACGGAAATGCCATTATTCCTTTAATTATCAAAGAAATAGAATCCTTGTTCAATATACACTGAACAATCTAGGACTTTAGAGGTATTTTGCTATTTCCCCTCATAAACACCCACTTTATAAAAATTTAAGTCTTGTTAAGGAAGATGGGACACATCCACTGAAAGCCACCCATTTTATTTTTACTTAGCAAGTTAGAACAGAAAGTTAGAACCAAATCAATTCTGTGAAAAGAAGAGAGAAAGTACTAATGTATATGAAGAGTGTAGAGACTATCATGATACACAGCTAGAAAAAAAAAATCTCTCATC
Source organism: Todiramphus chloris collaris (assembly GCA_025345505.1). NCBI lineage: Eukaryota > Metazoa > Chordata > Aves > Coraciiformes > Alcedinidae > Todiramphus > Todiramphus chloris. The sequence continues at coordinate 4,676,657 of JANVCC010000135.1, read as the reverse complement.
GGTAGTAGCCAAAACCCAACAGGAACAAAGACCAAGTTAAACAGTAATTACAGGTTTGCAGATCCATCTTTTGCCTACTAATATTCTACTGAACATCTTGAAGATGAAGGGATCCCTTTCTTACCTAACAATCTTACTGCTTTGAGCGTATGAAAGCCAAAGGAAGCTCCCTGCAAAGGACCTGCCCTCAGACAGTGGCAGACACTACAGGTATTTCACCCAGCAACAGCCGGTGATGGGCTGACTGCAAGGAGAGCCATCAGACTTCTTTTTAGATGTGTACACACTGGAGGAAGACAGAGGTGATCATTTCTAACCACACATCAATGGAGAAATTGCAAAGGTGTATCTCAAGTGGATTTTAAAGAGAGGTATTTGCTTACGTTCCGATACTGTATACAGCAGGTTCTGGGGTAGAGGAGGAGGTAATCTTGCTCCCATGGGTGCAAGGCTGGGCACTGCACTTGTCCCAGGCTGGTCACGATTATTTATCAAACTTGACTGTGTTAGTGGTGGTCCTGCAATGACACAACAGAAGAGATCACCAAGACTCGCAACTCCACAGATAAAACACACAAACAATTCCAGGCAATTACTTTATGCCTTGCTTTGAGCAAGGTCTCAAGATCGTAAATATTTACAGTCCCACTACAGTAAAATAAATTGAGAAGCCCTGTTCAGGTAAGTTGCTCCGATTCCAACACCTTTTCTCTTTCCCAGAACAGATAAAGCTGTAAGAAGGAAGGAAAGGAAAACAAACAAAGGAAAAAAAAAAGCAGCGTCTTTCCCTCCCCAGAGGTTTACCATTGTTAGAGTTTGTGTTGATAAAAGCAGCTCCTCCCCCAGCCCTGCCATGGAGAATCAAGGCTTGCTCACGACAAGAGATGGTGTAAGTAGCAATTTGATAAGAACTGCCAGGCAAGAGGCAGTCACAGAGGAATGTACCAAGCTGCTCTTGCTTTGCCCCATGTACGATACAGACATTCCTATTTACTATGGGCCCCCTAAAACACAACCAGTTATACTCCACAACCCCCAGTCAGAGCGCGCTGGCAGGTCACTCAAGGGTGAGCTGACACCACCAACTAAAAGGCTCAGGCAAAGTTTAGGGTTAATCCTACATAAAATCATTTCTCATCCCACAGCTGCTGCTATTTGATACAACTATGACAGCATGTGTTGTGTTACTGGAACAGAGAGTAATGAAACAGGGTAACCACACAGCTAATATTCTGTTTCTTCATAGAATTTACATTATAAAATGCAGTAACACAATAAAAAAGGCTAAACATCTCAGAGATTACTCTTGAGCTAAAACAGATCTCAGATGTATCAAATATGTACTTATTTTTGTAGCAGATAATGTAGCACAAACACAGAAATGTGTTAGAACTTCTAGGAGATTAAATCTCAACATGTTTCCATTAATTGAAAAAAACCCAACCCAAGTAGTAACCCAATTGCCAATGATTGACCCAAACACCACCAAGGTTATGAGATCATCTGAAAGATTCCCTCTCCACTTCCCCACCCAATTTATCTCATTCAATTGGGAGCGTGAGGAACATCACACCTTGCAAGTCCATTTTTCGTAATTTTGTCAAGATTTTGAATAACACACAGCTAGAAATTTGAACTCATTGTTCCAAGTACACGTAGAACTTCCAGAAAGAGTCATCCTTTTTACCTGGTGACCCAGAAACACAGAACAATGTCCTCACTCACTTGGTACGGGAAGCACAACAGGAGGTGGTGCCTGTGGATGAGCTTGTGGAACTGGAAGCCTCATATTGCGAGCTGGACCTGGCAGAGGGGGCAGGAGCATACCAGGAGGAGGAGGAAGTCCCGGAGGTGGAGGAGGAAAAGGGATCATACTTGGCAAAGAAACTTCATCCACTACTAAAGGATCATTTCCGTGATCAAACTGGCAAAGATCACCAAGGACACAAAATCCTCGCTCTGCAAAACAAGGCATTTAAGAATCTTTTTAGAAAAAAACCCAAACCAGTTGTCAGCAATTTGTAGCATCTCAGTTTTTGCTGGAATTTCCTACCAAAGAAAACATGCAATCACTGATCCAATATTACATTATCAGATGTGGTTTCAAAATTATTCAAATTAGAACAATCTTCCATAAAAGCATACAAACATACATGCACCCATCATTAAAGCTGGGGAAAAAAGAAGTCGGAAGTACCATCTGGTTTCTATTAAACACATAGACTGCAATCTTTATCAGAACTGCCAGTGGTTGAACATTTGCCAGCATACACAGAATTGTGAACAAACTCCATATGTTCGTATCCAGCAACTGTCAGATTATAAGCAAATTGCTTCCAGTAAGACTAGTTATTTCCCCAGTAAAATATGGGTCATATACACATCTCTTACACACAAGGTGTACTCCACATGCTACTGCATTCTGCCTTGCTGCTTACATTTAATGAATACCTAAAAAAAGGGTGACAGAGTAATCGAAACAAGGTAAGAAACTGAAAACTAAGAAACTGTTTACCGTCATAATCTCGACATCTCCTTTTTGGAGGAGGGTTTCTGCCAAACGAACTGGGATTGCTGTGGTTGTTGTAGTAATTTGACCAGCTCTCCGTTGTGTTTTCAAGATGGTGCGCAGGTGCAATTACAGTAACAGCACTGGGAATAGACTGTGCAGCAGAATACTGTTCAGTAGATTTACTGGGAGAAATGGAAACTGGATTATACGAGCCTTCAACGTCATTTCTTTCACTCTTGAATTTTGATCTCTCCCGGTGGTCTGTTTAAAAAAACAAGAAAAGAAGGAAAAAGTTAGGCAAAGTCTTCACGCTTTGCTCTGTACACCAGGGTCTTGAGAGAAAAGCAATACACAGCAGTATAAATATTTCCTTAAATATTCAGTATTCTGCATGCTAAACCATTCTTGAAGGAGCTTAATCTTGACAATGAAATAACTAAATACAATGCAAACAGGGGTTTTAACTTCAAAAATCTAAATGTTTTCTTTGCAAAATACACATTAATTCCTCTACTCCTTATTCCATTCTGATTACAGCTTTCTCTTTTAAAGTAGAAAGAGGAGGAAAAAAGCCTGAAGCAGCAAACCTACCCTCGCCCTTAACTAACGTAGTCTCAACATGCGCTGAAATCTGTTGTAACCTGTGCCTCTTATTTTTCCAACAGACTGGAATTATCCCCAAAAGAACAATGGAACACATGGTAGCCACCTTCAATTACGAAGAAGCCTTTTGTAAAAAATACACAGTAACAACGTGAAAAAGAAAGCGACGCTATTTTGCAAAGAAATAGATCTTTGGGGGAACAAAAATAATGAAAAAAATTAACAGCTTTGTCAACACAGAGCACAAAAATATCAGCTCCCCATATCCACTGGTATACACCTGTGGATAAATTAAGAGGTTAGCAAGGAAGAAACAATCCTCTTAATTGCTCTGTGAACAGCATCGTAATTAATAATTTCAGGAACACAAAACTCTCAGTATTTGCTCCAGCTACTCAAGGACATCACAGCCTGTTAGACCACACAACATGTAGGAGTCACCACACATTGCCACTGTTGGATGTTATCCTCAAGCAGCACCTTGGGTACTCACCAACACTTCTGTTTGCATCACGGTCTTTGCTTCTGCCCCTGCTGCGGCTACGACTTCGACTTAACCCTCTGCTTTTACTGCGACTTTTACTCCTGCCACGTCGCCAGCTTGACTTCTCTCTGTACAAGTCACTCCTGTCATAGTATCTGTCATAGTCCCTCCATTTCCCATCATCTCTCTTTTTCTCCCTGGTTCTAGAAAAGACATATGCAGACCATGTTTATGAAAACAAACTAAATCAAGACACAAACTTGCAGCCAGTTCAGGTACTGTTCATCCTTCCCATCCAATCTGGACAGCGAAACATCTGAGACATAATTTCCTAAATTATATAGGGAAGTACAAAATCACAAAGTTCAGTCACTAATTTGTGGAAAACAGAAATGGGAAGACTAAGAAAAACCGGAAAGGTGGAAAATCTAGGTGACCAAAACAGAACACGCTTTAAAATGGATGTTGTCACTTTGTGAACAAGCCCCCAACTGCTAAAGACTCCCCTCAACAATGCTTTTCATTTATATAACGATGGAAAAACGGAACCAATGCCATTACTAGGCATGAACATTTGAAAAAACACTATCATTTTTCCAGAAGAGACCAACTTCTAGTGAAGGGTTCTCATGCACATGATCAGCATAGAGATAACACATTGCAGACAGAGAGAAGTAGGAAGAAAATCATTATTGCTTTGAAAAATCACTACCTATGAAGTAAAAATCCATTTAAAGATTGCCAGCAAATGCAGAAGAATATATGAATATTTTGGTTCAGCACTAACCTTTGTTCACTGGAATCTGTACGGCTTCTCTGAGGACTGGAATACTTCTTTTTCCTGCCATCCCGCTCTTCTTCAACTGACTCTTGAAAATTCTGTTTCACAGACAACTACCAATAGAGGAGGAGTATCAGTTTTGTTTCAAAATTAAAATAAACCCAAAATTTAGTTCCAGTTCCAGTTAGTATCCTGTATAAAGCCACTGAAGCACAAGAAATCAAGTGCTAGGAGTCGCTGGACTTTGAGGAGATGCCCCAGAATAAAACTTCTTTGGTATTTTGTTTTTAAACAGGATTCACCAAAGATGAGTTCTCTGTCCACTCTCTATTCTGTTAAACTAAGCAATTCTACAAATGAGGCATTTTGTGAATCTCATTAACAGGAGCACAACTACAGAGTTACTTCCCCGAGCAGACATGTCACTAGTTTACACTTTGAAATAAACGCTTCAAAGCCAAAAGCTGTTCACATGGTTGAACAAGTCACATTTCTTGCTGGTCTCAACAAAAGCACTTTTAGAGTCTCTCAAATTACTGAGAGGGGAAAAAAAAACCAAAACAAAACAAAGTGCAAGTCTACTTTGAATCAATTGATGAATCACACTCTGTCAAATAAGGACCCTGCATTCCAAATATACTAGAATACAGCATTGTTTTGGGTGGCAGACAGATTTTGACCTGCAATTATTTGTCACCTTCATGACCACCAGTCAGAACTCTGAAGATGGAACAAATAACTCCAGCAAGGTCTTTCCTTCATGTTATTTCAGGCTCACAGGCAAAAGCACAACTCTGAATAGTTCTGAGTAGTTGTCAGAAAAAAAAAAATGCTCCCCATGGTATGTTTATAGAAAGAGCAAGAGTTTTTGCTCTTAACACTGCAAGTCACAAGCGTCCCTGGAGCGAGGGGCACGGACGAGAATTTCATACATATTCTCTGACTTTATTCGCACCTTTCCTGCAGTAATTAAAACACTCATTCAGCCTAAATTATCTTTGCAAGCTGTGATCAGAGTATAGGGAAATAAGGAATGTTTACTTCTCTAGCATTTATTTTTTCCCCTAACTCTCTCTCAAAGCTGGTACATTAGGATGTTACAAACAGAGAAGAGGTCTCTTCCCTTGGAAAATCACCAACTTACAAGAAAAAAACCCATCTGTCTGCAAGTGATAGCAGAGGATTATACAAAAAACAAAGGGATTTAGACAACTATGGAAATATTACTTTGCTTATCTCAACAACTTGATTGCTTTCAATTTTGTCAATAAAACTTAAAAATGAGATACAAGAAAGAACTGTTGGCAAAGGAATGCTAGCTCACTTTTAAAAGTGACTACACCTCAATATAGAGATTTTAAATATTACAGAAAACATTTAAAAATATTTCTATTCCTCACAGAGTTATAAAAAATTGGAAAAGGAAATGTTTTGGAATGGTTTTGATCTTCCTCCTCTTTTAAATCCTTCCAAATAATTATCAGTTCATATTGTCAGGGACATCAGGGTAGGATTTCTGAATGCTCTTAATCCAGATGAAAGGTAGACTCTACAAAAGGATTTAAAAATGTTTTTGTCTGAAGGGTCATCTTCCCTTTATCTTCAGATGCACAGAGATAGTAAGGATCATTAGTCACAATAAAGTGGATTTTTCTTTCACCTTTTGCCTCACAAATGTACAGGATGGCTAATTTGAAAGTTAGGTAGACAGGAGAAAAAAAAAAAAAAACAAAACAAAAAAAAACAAAAAAAAAAATCATGTTACCTCTTCCTTGACTTCTTCTTTTTCCTGACCTGCAGGCTTTGCTTCTACTTTAGTGGGTTCAAGAGAAGGAAGATAACTCTTTGTGTACAGACTTTCGAAAAGTTTATCTACAAAACCTGAAGTTTCTGAGGATACAGAACACAAGAAATTATTGTTACATATTGATTTAAGGGCACTGTTAAATTTACCAGAGAAGTCCCTGGAAAAAGTCATCCAGGTGGACTGCTCACAGCAGCACCTCAGACTAATGAACATTAGTTCTATTCAAGGGGCTGGAATTACATTTGTGGCACTTGAGTTTGTTTATTTAGACAAATAAATTCAGCAGGTACATCAAAGACAGAAACAGAGATTTCTCCTTCAATCACATTTGCAGCTTTGAATGTTCTGAAGTGCAAGAGTGGTTGAAACTCATGATCAAGGAAGAAGTTACTCCACTAGCAGCCTCTCCATGGCCATTTTTATGAAAGTAAATCACCCACAGAAGACTAAACATCAGTTTAACATTAGATCACAGAAAAATGCACGGTAACTTCCACGGCGAGCGTCAGAATTTCAAGTGCTTAAAACCTTGAATTTGAACCGAGTAGCTATGAGAAGCTCACCAGAAGCCTGAAAGGTTAACATGGACCAGGCTTTCCAAAGTTATCAAATGCCTGCCAGAGGAACTTGTGGCAGCACAAGGATACTTTCACATGAAATCACTAGCTTTTATCTCGGAAGATTTCCTCCCACCCCCATGAGCAACACCATGCTACACAACTTCATCTTATTGTTGTTTCATCGTAAGATCTTTCTTTCTTCACACACTGTAAGAAATATTCAATCCATGGATAACAAGAAGTATTCTGAAGGCAACAATGGTGCATCATTCTCCCTCCTCCCCCCACAGAACAGGTAACGCAGCGGAGAGCACCGTACCTTTTTGCAGAAAGACATCCAGCTGATCAGCACAGAAAGCTTTCAGCTCTTTCTCTGGCTTGTCTTTCTTGACTAGTGCCACAACATAGTTGGCTAAGGCTGAGGGATCTGCGTCACATCTATGGAGAGAAAGAACCATTCACGACTCTGCTGAAGTTTGCCAAAACCCCCAGGCTGGACAAGCACTGTAACCAAAGAGCCACCGAAGCAAGCTCACCGGTGCACGTGCGATGCTTTTCTGACATCCAGCATACCAGCTGCACTGGGATGGCTGAGCCAGCAAAGGGGTGTTTTTTCAATTACAGCACAATATTTTAGTTGCCTTGTGACCACCCCCTCACCCTAACACACCTGACGATGCTCCTATTCTTTTGCTCCTTTCCTGAGCTTTGCTTGGGAAAAACTCTTTCTTCTTTTTCACAGCAAGGTCCAATTCTAGGGCACCTGAGCAGATGTCATTGTTTCACAGTGATTCTGGTATGACCGTGCCAGAATAGCAGAGCAAACGCCAGGATAGTCACTCCACAATTACTGTAGAGTATTACAGTGGTTCAAAGTACTAAAACATTACTACAGTGAAAAACAGTTCAGAAAGATCACCAAGGCCTGTTTTAAATACGCACACTGATACCTTCTGCACAGCTGGAGCTACAGTGCCTGACTTTGCCTTCCCCAAGGACTATTTTCACACCTACACATTCTACACCGATCCTTTAACGCTGGCAACATGTCCAAAGGGGTGCAATTATTAATATCGATCCACTACCCACACAAAGCCCTTATCTAGCTTCATGAAGGCCAAAGAAAACCAACTTTGTGCAGCAATACTCTGCCACTAATCTTTAAATTGGATATTGCTTTAGATTCCATTATTCACCTACTAGCAAAACACTCCAAGTATGAACTGGATTAACCGCGTTAAATGATTAAGCAATAACCCCTCACTGAGCCTCTCTCTAAAGGGGCAGATACAAGCTATCAGATGGTAGGTAGGAACTGGAAACAGCATGACAATTTTAAGTTTCAATCTTAAAAATAAAATCTTTAAGAGGGGATTGTATATTTTCCAAGATCATTAACTCTGAAAATAGAAGGAAATAGTGTCAAGTACATAGACCTCAAAATAATGTAAAAAAAAAAAGTCCAAGCAGAAAACAAACAATATGCAAAAAGCTGTGCAGCTGACAACTGGTTAGAGAAAATAAAAGTCCTCAATGAGCAGCCAATCAAGCAGTTCTACTCCAAATTAGTTTACTCGCTGTTTCCAACATCCGATGAAAGCCACATGAAATGTAGCAATTAACAAGAAAGAAACCACAAATTTACACATTTTACAATTCTTATACCCACGCTCTCACAAAAAGAAATAAACTGTATGCAGCGTATTCAGTACCAGAGCCTACGTGGTACTGACTATAAAGCTTCAGTTTACAGCACAGATGTTCTCTCACCCCCATTCCTTTCTCCACACAGTGGTGTCTCCCAGGCTTTACAGGAGCACGTGTAAGGTCCATGCGCTTCTCCCGGCTACCCATTTTGTATTTTCACTCCTGAATCCTTGGCTGTCAGGATCAATCAAGAAATTCAACAACTCTGCCACAAGACCTCACATCTGACTCGCGTCCCTGTAGTGTGGCTCATACACCCAAGGAGGGCTGGACAACAAGAGAGAAGGTTGCCCGGAACTGGCAGCAAAGGTGTAGGAGCAAGAGTTACGCTGTGGCCTACACAGACTTCCAGAAGAATTTGACCAAGTATGAGAGACCCCCATCAGCTTAGAAAAGAAGAAAACAGTAAAGCCAGGAGGCCTGCTACTTCATGAGTACGGCTGATTAGCTTTAAGGCCCATTTAAGATACAAAACTAGAAAAATATCTGTAGAAGTATCAGCTAACTATACTTTGTAAATGTGTGTCCTACAACTTCAGGTGGGTCTTAGTTTTACCCTGGTGAAACTCCGAGACTGGCTGGTTGCTGACAAGTTAGCTTCCTTCAGGAGACCCTTGCTGCAGGTGAAATTCCGACACCACCTCGCCATACCTACGTCACAGACAGCTAGTCAGTGCCTGAGGTGCTTTTCAGACACGCAGCAGTTTTCACCACCAAAGCAAAACCCCTCGGAACAACCCCCTGCCACCACTCACACAGCTAGCAACAAGCCACCCTCCAGACGCTGTGCCAAGCGCCCGGGAAGGTGGCACGGTGCTCCTGCGGCCCGCCCGACTGCACGCTCGGTGCTTCCCGCGGCTCGTCTCTTGGCTCACGCAGTTTCGAGCTACGAACCGAGATTACGCAGCTGGAGACAAAGCTCCAAGTCCGCCGCAGCCCCGCGGGCCCAGGCCCGGCCCGCACCCCGGCGAGGCGGCTCCGCGAGGGCTGCCCACGGAGCGCAGGGCCGGTCCGCAGCTTTCGGGACAGAGGAGCTGGCTCCGCGCCCCGGTCCGCGGCAGGTCCCTACCCTCGGCCCAAACTCTTTAGACCGGAGCCTCCCGTAACCGTGAGCTCAGAACCGCCGGCTCCCGGGCGAGACAGCGGCGCGGCTCCGGGACGGGCCCTGACACCGTCCGGGGCCTCGGGCGCGGGGCTGCCCCAGAGACGGGGAAAGGCAGCGGCGAGCGAGACAGGGCCCGGCTCCGCACCGCCTCGCCGGCTCCCGCGTCCCGGCCTCGTTCCGCGGGGCCCGTGCAAAGCGCTGCCCGCCGCGACCTCCCTCCCTCCCTCTCTTCGCGCTCAACCCCGGCGCGAAACCGCTCCCCTCGCGGCGGGGACCGGCCCAGCCCCCGCCCCTGCCCCTGCCCTTACCCCTACCCCGCCGGCCGGGCCGCGTCGGCCCTGCCCCCGCCCGCACTCACATCGGCTCCAGCAGCTTCGCCAGCCAAGACTTGAGAGCGTCCACGTTCTCTATGATCATGGTGGCACCGCTGCTCCGCCCGGCTCCGCTCTACACGGCCGCCGCCATCGCCGCCCGCCCGCTCCGCAGCTGCTGCCCCGGCCGCTTCCCCCGCCGCGGCCTAGTAACAGGAACTAGCCACCAGCCCGTGTCGGAACCTGCTGGGCAGCGCCGGGGCGGGGCCGGGCCGCCCGCTCACCAATCAGACGGCGGCGACCTCACTCTGGGAGCCAATCGGAGCCGCGGAAAGCCCGTCCCGAAGGTCGGCGGAGAACCAGCAGGGTAGGTCGCGCGAGCACATGAACTCCGGTGCGACATCTTTGGGGGGGGCTCTTAAAGGGGCAGCGCGCCTCGGACCGCGAGCGGCGCGGCACCGCCCCCTAGCGGCGCGGCGGGAGCTCCGCAGCGCGGGGCAACGAATCCCAGCACCGGGGGCTTCGCTTCATTTCATTTGATATAATTTAACTTTCCCCCCTTTTTTCACGGTTTCTGCAGCAGGCGCCCCCTTTGCGCTGGCAAACCCGGCCGCAGTGACGCGCCCGGCCGCGGGCCCGTGCCGAGGCCTCTGGGGCGGCCCCGCTCCCTACGCGCGGACACCCGCGGGGCTCCCCGGGCCGCACCGGCCGCGTTTCCAGCCGGGCCCGGGAGAGCAGCGGGCCCAGGGGACGAGGACAGACGCTGCCTCCCCGCCGGGCTGCGCTGCCTCTGCCCCGGCTGCCGTAGGGGGCAGCGGGACCCAGCGGCCTCAGTGCTACAAAAGGCCCGCGCTCTCTGCGCCCGCCCCTCCTGAGCCACCGCCACCTCCTCCCCTCGCCCGCCGCCTTGGTACGGCCCGGCCCGGCCCGGCCCCGCCGGGCCCCGCCCCGCTGTGCGAGCCCCGTCAGGCGCGGCCCGGCAGCATGGCGGTGAGTGCGGGCGGAGCGCGGCTCCCGCCGGCCGCGCGCTGTGGGAGCTCCG
>JANVCC010000135.1:4467469-4660745 GCA_025345505.1 Todiramphus chloris collaris | reverse complement strand
GCTGTGGGAGCTCCGGGTCTGGCCCGGCGCGCAGGGCCCCGCTCCGGGGCCGCGGTGGGCGGCGGGGCGGTCTGGGGTGTCCCCCCGGGGCCCCTCGGCTCGGGGCCGGGCTCCCCGCGCTCCGCTCGGCGCCAGCGTGGCGGGCCCGGTCTCGGCGGCGCGTTGCGGTGCGCGGCTGGTGCCGGGGGGCCGGCCTCCCGCGGAGGGGGGAGGGCATTGGGCGCCGGGACCCGCCGGCGTGGTTCGGTGAAAGCCCCCGGCTGATCAACGCTGAACTCCCGGAGCGCCCTCCGCGGCTCTCCAGGTGATGCAATTGGGAAATGGCAGAGCCACGCCGAGGGGAAGAATTCACTAGGGCAGGGGAGTAAGAGACCAGTGATTAAACTTCTTGGCATGAGGTGTAACCTTTCACGAACTTGTTGTAGTATCTTTGGTCTTCTTTTCAAGGTATTTTGAGCTTTGCTGTACTTTTGTTGTTTATCAGGTTGCTGCTTGGTTATATCAGTAAAGGCTGGCACAGCTTGCCCCAGATGTCTTAGTAGTGTCTTGAGCTTGGGGGGGGAGGAAGCACCGAATCCTCAAACTGTGTGAATGTTGGGCTTTATGACTGTGGTGTCTGTAGTGTAGTGCTTGGAATCACAAAATGGTTTAGTTTGGAAGGTACTTTAAAGCTCATGTGATTCCAACCCCCCCTCCCACTAGAGCAGGTCGCTCAGAGCCCTGTCCAACCTGCCCTTGAACACTCCCAGGGAAGGAGCATCCATAGATTCCCTGGGCAGCCTGTGCCAGGGTCTCACCACCCTCACAGTGAAGAACTTACTTGCATCTAAGCCAAGTCTGCCCTCCCTCAGTGTACAGCCATTGCCCATTGTCCTGTCTTTATGTGCCCCTGTAAAGAGTCTTGTGAGATGCTGCATGATCAAATAAGGAAAAGGAATATTTAACACTTAATGGGGTTGTTTAAACACTGGTGGAATTAAAAATAATTTAAAATACTTTACTTGAAGAACTCTCTTTTTTGGACTACAATGAGAGCAGACTTGTGTGACAGGCTCTTCTCCTGGAATAGACAGTTCTATTCCTGCTTAATGTATATCAAGATAAAGAAACATTGCCTGGGGTTTATGAAGAGTCTGGACAAAACCAGAATTCCATGGGGTTTTTTTTTGTCACTTAAGATTTGTACTCACTCCTGTCTCCTCAATTCAGACACCTCTGAGTTTGTTAGTTATTGGTAAGGTGATCAGTTAGTGTGTTGTGTTGGCCACTGTAGAGTCCCCTGCATTGGAATAAAGGTTGTTAACACTTTCCTTGCAGATTTCAGGTCTTTTTTCAGAAGGCTGAATCTGAAGGATACAGATTTACATGGTCCCATCGCCCAGCAGGTTAATGATGCTCTGCTGTGAGATTGTTCTGCAGTGCTACAGAGTCCAGAGAGCTGCTTGTCTGTATGAGAGGAGTGTGGGAGTGGTCTAATATATTTCAATTCTGTATTTGTTAACTTGTTCAGCCAGAGTTTTCCTCTTCCTGTTTAACAGGAACGTAAGGGGACAGCAAAAGTTGATTTCCTGAAGAAAATTGAAAAGGAGATCCAGCAGAAATGGGATGATGAGCGAATCTTTGAGATTAATGCCTCTGATAGGCAGAACCAAAAGAGGTAGCAGTACTTTATTTCCCTTAAAGGTTTTATCTTTAACTGCCTGAAATGTCTTTTCAAGGGAACACAACACATACTTGAAACAATGTGCAATGATATTTCCGTGTGAAATGAGCAATTAGTTGCAGTGTGCAACTAAAAACTTTGAACTCAGGTAGAGGGAGATTTATTTAATGGCTTTAAATCTTCGCAATAATTAATTTACAACAGCAGGATTGGAATTTGTTACCTTTGGAAGGTGTTATATCTATTGCAAGGGTTCCTTGTGCTGTCAGTCCTATATGAGTATTTTCTTTTGTGTGTTTTTTCTAAAGATGACAAAACCTGTTAGTATATTAGTTCTCATGGTGCTGGCAGGGAAAATACTCTTTTAATGCCACTGTGGGCTGATAATAACTGAACAGATCCGCTAACTGGTTTACTTTTGCATCTTCTGATGGCCATTTAAAAAGCCAATAACCTGTTTTAATTCTTTGAATTTCTTCTCAGCAAAGGGAAGTACTTTGTTACCTTTCCTTATCCCTACATGAACGGCCGCCTTCACCTGGGACATACGTTTTCTTTATCTAAGTGTGAGGTAGGAATTTTCCTTTGGTATTACTTTTAAATGCTACTCTAGAACAAATGCTACTGTTGTAGCTAAATTTTGAACTAACAGAATGCCTTATTAATTACTTTATAGATTCAGTAATTACTTAAGTATTTCCCCCCCCACCTTTGCAGTGGAAATATTGCTGGCTGAAGAGAAATGCCACCCATCACTGTTTCTAATTCTAGGAGCCTAGGCCACAAGTGTTTCCTCCATTCTTTCACATTTGCCAAGGTTTTTAAGAGGTGCTGCTAAATGGTGAAAACTTCCCAAGAAATCTTTTTGTCTCTTTTGTTGGTGAATACCGTGCTCTGTTACCTGTGTGTAATTGGGCTTAGGCACTAGTGGGCCCGATCCCACAAAACAAATCTCTTCTTTGCCCCATTCTTCTCCAAGTCAAAAACCGACGCATGAAAATTAGGAAAGCTTGTACTTAGAATGGTAGGGGTTGGAAGGGCCCTCTGGAGATCAGACCTGGTAATGCAGCCAGACCTGGTAAAACGTGGTTTCACCTTTTTTTTTTTTTTTTTTCTCCCATTAATTAGCTTCCTAGATGCTGTTGGCTGTGTTCATCTCTCTTTCAGTAGTGTCATGTTAAAGAATTGCACTTATTTTTTAAGAAGGCTGCTAGTTTAGCCTTATGCCACTTTTGCTTATCTGTGTATTTTTTCCCCTTCATACAGTTTGCAATTGGGTACCACAGGCTGAAGGGAAAGAGCTGCTTGTTTCCATTTGGGCTGCACTGCACTGGGATGCCTATAAAGGTAGGATGTTGTGAGTTACTGAGGCATTTTTCTAGGTTTTTTTGTACTAAAGACTACTTGGAGCATTGCTTACCATCCATTCCTAACATCGTGTTAATTTATTCAAAAACTTGGAAACTAGATTTGTAGTTAAGATGTGCCGTGCTTGCATTATATGTTATCACTTTCTAGAAAATAAAATGCTTCAATGCTTAAGCTTACCTTTTGTGTTTTTTCATTTGTGAGTAAATCTGCTCTGTGACCCTCTTCCTGCTGTGGCAGGATTCCTGAGGTTGCAAGATCTCCTAGGAGTTAATGCAGTGTCCAGAAAAAGCTTGAAAGCATTGTAGTGAAATGCAAAGTGCTATCAGGAGCAAGCACTGCAGGGCTGTGGTTGAGCAGGGGCCACGGGAAAGTGCTGACAGGCTGCCCATGACTCTGCTTAGGCTTGTGCAGATAAGCTGAAGAGAGAAATGGAATTATATGGCTGCCCACCCGAATTTGCTGATGAGGAGGAAGAAGAGGAAGAAAATTCTGCTAAAAGAGAAGAGGAAATTATCATCAAAGACAAAGCAAAAGGCAAAAAGGTAAACTTCAAACAAAGATTTTCTTGATTGGTGGCTGTGCTCTCAAACCTTCAAAGTGTGTAGTAAGGGGTTTTCTTCCTTCATACTCAGAGAAACATGGGATATAAGTATTCTGATTGTTTTTTCCAAGATAGCTGGACACTTTTGACATAGACTAGAAAAAAATATATCTACTGTATGGTTCCAGAGATTCCATTTTACTGCGTGAAGTCTTAATGGTGAGAGCTAATGCAGTGTTAATAGCATCCTGGGAAGAATGGCATCATCCAGAGTCTTGATACACAGAATTTCAAATTTTTTTTTCTGCTCAAAGCATTCAGAAACAAGTTGCAGGAAATAGCCCTGCTTTCTCAGAGGTGGGGGATATATATATTCCTCCTATCCTGATTATTCTCTTATGATTTGGTGTCTCATCTATTCTGGCTAGTACATGAAGAAGTAAAAACATCCTAATTATTTTGGCTTATCAGGTATTGAAATGAGATTTGTGAATTTGGGAGTACCATAAAGCAAGGAAAAGAAATGAGTCTAGCAAAAAATTAGAGATGCTCTTATGTATATTGGTGTGTGCAAAGGGGACATTAGGTTTGGGATTCTGTCTGACAGGAGGAGAAGGTGTGATCTTGCGGGTAGTGAGTTGCTGTTGGGTGGAGACATAAGGTGCTCAAAGAACAATTGCTGGAAAAAGTAATATGAGCAAAGTAACATCAGGAGAGTTTTTTGATACAAGGTTGTAGCATGGGACTGCTCCACCTTTCTGCAGTGAAAACACCCGGTTGTTTGACCAGAACCCCTGTGAACTGGTCATTTCGTTGTGGCTCACTCTGCAGATGTCAGATCTGAGCATTGAACAGGTGAAAAGAAGGGGGTTAACATATATACAGTTCAATACAAGCTACTGAATACTATAGATCAGGAACTGTAATCTTCACTGCTTGAGAAAGGACACTAGAATATTTACGTTAACTTGCGTATCTGGAAACAGAAACCACACCATTGATAAAAATGCTCTCGAGTGTACAAAGCTGTCACAAGTACCGAGAATGTGCACCATTTCCTAATGACAAGTGTCCTTTCAGAGTAAGGCTGCTGCCAAGGCTGGCTCTTCCAAATACCAGTGGGGAATCATGAAGTCTTTGGGTCTCTCTGATGAGGAAGTAGTCAGTTTTTCCGAAGCTGAGCATTGGCTGGATTATTTCCCTCCCCTTGCCGTCCAGGATCTGAAAAGCATGGGATTGAAGGTAACGGCGTAAAATCTAGAGCTCAGTTAGGCAAGCAGCCATGCTTGGATTGTTGTTATGTTTATGAACGGGCTGCTTCTCCTTTGAGAAGATTTTCTATATAATACCAGCATTGTTCTGGAAATGTTTCTGCTGTTTATGGAATTACTCATTTAACCTTTTAATAGTCTTGGGTGATAACTGAGCACTGTCTTCCATTGCGCTGTATGGGGATCGCAGCTGGAGCCAAGAATCGAGAAAAGGAATGATGACTTTAGCTTCTTGTTCCCATGCCAGCTACCTGTTCTGTAGTCAGTACTGACAGCAGTTTTAGGAATAGTAATGATGTGATATTAGAGATACTTGTCCTACTGACAACAGATTCTTAAAAATAAAGACGGGTAGAGATTATGAAGCAAGGTCATGCTGAAATTTAGCTTGAGTGGTTGGTGAAAACTACTCCAAAACCTCTGGAATTCAGACAGCACGTGGGGGACCTGGAGTCTGACATCTCGGCTCCCAGACCGTGCTCACACAGACTGTAGAGTTATCTTTTTAAGCACACACCCTTTGTGTCACAGGTACTTGCGTTGTCTTTTTGGAGAGAACTTTTTTATTTTTAAAATAATAGTGTTACTATTGTGGGCTTCCCTGAATTTCTTTCTTGTATGTACTTAGTGGGGGCTCTTATGTATTTCCAGGTGGACTGGAGGCGTTCTTTCATTACTACAGATGTTAATCCGTATTATGATTCCTTTGTACGATGGCAATTTCTTACACTGAAGGAAAGAAATAAGATTAAGTTTGGGAAACGGTGAGCCTATCACTCAACTCTGAGTTTGTTGTGGATATGGATAACTCAAAGACAGACCACTATGACCTGTCTCTAGAAGGTGCCTGTAACTCACATTAAACTAGAACACTTTTACTGCAATTGCTCTACTGGATGTGATAAAGTAGTGTGTTTATTATGCTAGCAAAGTGTATGAGGTTGTGTTCCTGGTACGGTTTCTCTGTGGATATCAACTCAAAGCAGATTAGGGCCACTGCTGAAAGCTCTTGGAAAATTGAACATTGACACCAGTGGAAACAGATTTATGCAAAATTTGAAAATACTGTTAAGAGGTCTCTCTTTCATAAAGATTTTTTTTTTTTTCTCCTCTTGGTCTGCATGTTCCTGTATTTGTTACTAAATGAAAACATGTGTTTTTCTAGATACACAATTTATTCTCCAAAAGATGGACAGCCTTGCATGGATCATGACAGGCAAACAGGAGAGGTAATATTTTTAACTGACATTTCTATGTATTGCTTATGATCTTAAATACTGAATGGAAACATAAATTGTACCTTGGAGCACAATGCATTTTGTACATACAGACAACTCAGTTGTCAGTACATGTGAAAGTTGAGCGAACTCCTCTACTGAGAGTATTTGTCTTGAACTATGGGGTAGTATTTTTGACTGTAGCTGTTTTCTGTGGGTATTTGGCAGTTTGTGCCAACGGCATCACTGCATCATAGCATTATCTGTCGGAACAAAACAAACCAACTGTTGCTATCCTAGATGTTGTTGAAATAGTGTCTGTGATGAGAAAATGTTTGGACATAGGGATAAAGTATAGCCTCTCTAGCCAGCATTTTAGCAAAGAGTCATTTGTATCAACAGAATTATGCTTTGCTTGGAGGAAAGCATCGGTACCTTAAACAGCGTTTGGGTTGGATTGCTGCAGAATTGGATTTATTTTCTTTAGTGCTTGAGTTAATGTCTTGTATTGGTTGTTGTGTTGTTTCTGTGAATTGTAGGGTGTCGGGCCTCAAGAGTATACACTAATAAAAATGAAGGTGTTAGATCCTTATCCTGCAAAGTTAAGGTAGGTTTTGAATTTGTACTGGCAGATGGGTTCTATCTTATGGCCAGAAGTGACTATTGAATTAGACAGTCTGTTTCACCTAATGCAGAATTTAATTTCACCCTGTTATTTCTGTGACTTGCTCTCTGTTTGGAGCTGCACTATTCACTAGTCTGTGTGGAACTCAAAGTGGAGGAAGAAAAAAAGAAAATGGAAAAACCCACAGAGAACTTAATGACTCACTTTGATCCTGTAGGAAATGTTACTTAAAAGTTCATATTAGCTTAAAGTGTTCTGTATTACCTTGAATGTTTTTGTTTTGGTGACTTATAAAATACTTTTCCCCCCATCAGTGGCCTAAGAGGAAAAAATATCTTCTTGGTGGCTGCTACACTCAGACCAGAGACCATGTTTGGACAGACTAACTGCTGGGTTCGCCCTGATATGAAGTACATCGGCTTTGAAACTGTAAATGGGGATATTTTTATCTGTACCCAAAGAGCTGCCAGGAACATGTCCTACCAGGGCTTCACAAAAGATAATGGAGTTGTACCTGTTGTCAAGGAGCTGATGGGAGAAGTAAGCATCTTGCAGCTAATATTTCAGTTTAGTTGTTTGTAATATGTAGGGAATGGCAGCAAATTTAAAGAGTATCAGGCAGGAGAGCTTACTCAGCTGGGCTGGAAAAGTGCTGTTTATTGTAACGATATTCCTCTGTCCTGCACAGGAGATTCTTGGCGCTGCGCTTTTGGCACCTCTCACCACCTACAAAGTTATTTATGCTCTTCCCATGCTCACAATCAAGGAAGATAAAGGTAACTATAGCAGTGTCTTGCCAGAGCCCATCTGATGTGCACCGTGCCTTCAATGCACACTGACTGATCTTATCTGTTGTAGGGACTGGAGTGGTAACAAGTGTTCCCTCTGACTCTCCGGATGACATTGCAGCCCTGAGAGATTTGAAAAAAAAACAGGTCAGTCAGTTAACTGAATTGCTTCTGTTTCTGTTTCCTCTCCGTGACGTGAAGGATCAAAAGTGGATATCCAGTGGGTACAATGAAACTCCCTTTAATTGCAGTTTTGCTGTTTCTAACTTGAAATCGAAGTAGTTAAATGAAGTTAAAACCATGTGGGACAGGTGTTCATTTTCAGACTTCAAGAAAAATTTTGGATGAGAATCATGTAACTTCTGTTCCATGTTAAGGTAGAGAAGAGCACCCGTGAAATAGAAATAAATTCCTGTTGTGGAAAATACTTCCAGAGATGAGATTTAGACCATTGTATGAATTTCAAATGAAGCTTAAAGTAGCTTTGTCACTATTACAGCTTCAGGACTACCTCAGCATCTAAGCAGCTACCCCTGGCTATTGAGTCTTTGTCCCACTCATTTTCAGAGTAGAATAATTTTGTTTTTTCCCTTCTTTAAAAATGTAGACAGTTATGAGAAAGAATCACCTGGAAATGAGATGGGGATTAAACTCAGGTTGAGAAATGATGGGCAGTTGGGGTAGTGGGTTGTCTGCTTTATAACAAAATAGTATGTGTAAGAAAGACCCTATGAATGGATAAAAAGCTTTTAAATCTAGAAAACTTTTCTTCTATCCATATTGCTTCTTTTTTTCCCCATAACTTTCAAAGGCTTTGAGAATGAAGTATGGCATCAAAGATGAAATGGTCCTGCCCTTTGAACCGGTAAGTACACCCACACGTGTCCATCTGCAGTACACTTGACTGTGTATTCACTGATAGGAAATGTACCAAGAACTGTTCCTGCCTTTTCCAGAATGTCTACGTCTTCCCCAGCTGGAAGAACCGAAAAGTTTAGAAGACTAAAATTCTCATGTCCTGCTATAGTTGTAATATTTGTTCTCTTAGGGGTTACAGCCAAGAGTTGTTGCTGGCTTACTGTTTTGAAGAATGGTTTGCATCATTATACTGATAACCTATTGGCTGATTGAAACTCGGAGCCTTAATGGCCAGACTGGTATTGTATCTGCTCTACACAAAGAGCTAAAGTCCCTTACAATTAACACAGGCTCATGGCTGAGTCATTTTTCATGAGAAAACACAGGTTATGGGTAAAGCTATCCCAGTGTGCTCTGTCACCCTTGGTTCCGCGCGCTGGCTTCAGTGCTGGCACAGCTCAGTAGGGTGTCATGTCAGGAGGTAAAACAAGTTATTGCTTGTAGGAGGGTGGGTCAGAGTCACACTGGGGACTGCCAGGAATTCCTGATTTGATGGGTGGCATTGCACTAATACTTTCTAAGTCCTGTGTAACTTGATTAACATTAGGTGCTGCAAATTTACAGACGGTAGCACGACACAGTAGCAGCTTGCTATAGCCCTAGCACCTGCTGCTGGTGCCATTAGGGTTCTTTGGTTAATCCTGCTTTTGGCCAATCTGCCATGCAGCACAAACTTTCAGGTAATTATTAACAACTGCCTTTTTCCCCTTTATAATCTGTGGTTCAGCCCCCCATGGCAGCCTGGGGACAGCAAACCAAGCTAAACACACTTGTCTCTGTTTCATTCAATGCATCACTTCTAGTGAAACTTGTGAAATCCGGGAAGCAAATCTCTGTGTAAATTTTATGACATTGAGATGACATGAATCGAGTGTCTGACACTGTTTTGCTAATTCTCAGGTTCCCATCATTGAAATCCCAGGCTATGGCAACCTTTGCGCTCCATTTATCTGTGATGAGCTCAAAATCCAGAGCCAGAATGACAGAGAGAAGCTTGCTGAGGCCAAGGAGAGGGTGTACCTGAAAGGATTTTATGAGGGAGTAAGTAAGAAAAGATTTTGAGAAGTGTTTTCTTGCTGAGTTTGATTAAGAGGAAAAAAAAGGGGTTGATAAAGAATTTTTTTTTTTTAAAGACTGCAAGAAAGAGGGAGACTTTTTTCTTTTTTTCCTTTTTCCCCAGATCACTTTTCATTTAGACTTATGCAGTCAAGTTCTGCAGTTGGAGGAGTTATGTAGAGTTAAAGAAAGAGAATGGAAGAACCTGGGACTGTGAACTGAGATTTATAATCTAATTTCCTATCGAGTGATCATGTTCTGGAGAGCTGACCAATTTTTGTTACAAATACTGCTTTTGAAACTGATACGAAAGGAGCAATGTGGTGTGGTTATTTTGGTTGGGTTTTTTTTTCCCCTCCTGTCTGTACTGGTGGTGTCCTTACTATGATGTATTTCTCAGCAAGATGTATTTCTTGCAAGTTGGCAACAACTTTTGTTTCTGACTGTGTTCGATTGCCTGTGTGCCTGCTGATGTGTATACAGACCCTTTTTGGAGAAAGATGACTAGTTAGTGGAAAAAAAAACCCCAAAGAACTTTATTCCTTTTTTTTTGCATGTCAAAGACTGCAGCAACTGCTATTTCTTTACATTGATCTAAAGACCTTTTGCTCCTATTTCTTGTTAACTTAAAAAAAAAAAATTAAACTCCAGTGACTAATCTTTTACAGGTAATGTTGGTGGATGGTTTCAAAGGACAAAAAGTTCAAGATGTCAAGAAAGTTATTCAGAAGATGATGGTGGATAACGTATGTGGTACTATTCACATGGCTGATTCTACATGATCAATTTTGTCCTTTTTAGAGTAGCCAAGTCACTGAAAAAACCTCTCCAATCTGGTTCATCTCTTAGTGGTGCTTTTGACTGCTACAGAGTATGAAGTACTGCTAAAAGAAGGACCTTGTGTTCTGGGACTAAGTGGGATGAATAGTTAATTAGAGACTCTTGTTCCTTGCTTCATGCCATCACCTTCTCTAGGAAATATTTTGGCAGTCTGATTTAATCTTTGATGTTGTTGGGAAGATACTGAAAGTGTAGGGTCCAAATTGCCAGTGTCCAATCCTGCCAATAAAGGATGTCTGTGACTGGTGCAAACACCCCATTTCCAGGGCTTGTCATGCAGAGAAGGAGGTGTAGTGAATGAACAACAGTCATGTCATCTCTCCACAAAGATTTTCTCGATGAGGACTGGAAATGGGAGAGGCTTCAGGTGTTTAGTCAATATTCCCTCGTTGTTGCAGCACTGTTCTGTTAGATTATAATGTAACACTTCATCCTGTGTCAGAATACATGGTTTGTGAAGGCAGAATTAAAGCTTTTTCTGGTTTTCTTTACCTTTCACCCTTCGTTCTCCCCCAGGATTTTCTAGTAGCTGTGTTAATCAGTAGAGGTTCAGTCAATGAGTAATATTTTGTGCTTCTGTCCCCTTTCCCATCATGGATGGAGACATTGTTTACAAAGCTACGTGAACTGATACCTCAGAAGTATGTTGTGAAGCATTGCCCTTGTTTTATTGAGATGAATCCTGAGGCAGAGGGCCTGTGCAGTGACGAAAGCTGTGCAATCCATGCTGTAAAACAGATGAGAATGGAGCAGATGCTTTTTAGTAAGATGTGAGGATTTTCAAGACTTTGGTAAGTACTTAAATCTTCTCTTTTATTGCCCTTTCAACCCTTAGGCTGAAGCCATGATTTATATGGAGCCTGAGAAGCAAGTTATATCGAGGTCTGCTGATGAGTGTGTTGTGGCCCTTTGTGATCAGTGGTAAGTAAAACTGTAGTTATAAAGTTACCACCAAATTATATCCTACTTGTGGATTGCTTTAGTACAATAAACTTTTCCCAACTGTAGGTATTTAGATTATGGTGAAGTGAACTGGAAGAAACAGACATCAGAGTGCTTGAAGCATCTAGAGACGTAAGTTAAAAGGCAGATGTAAAGGGGAGTGATTGGCTGCTGCTGGTGGTGATCTCAGAGGGCTGAGAGTAGTAACAGCTTCTTTCTTGCAGGTTTTGTGAAGAGACTAGGAGAAATTTTGAAGCTACTTTAGGGTGGCTTCAAGAGCACGCATGCTCCAGGACATATGGCTTAGGTAGGCACACCACTCCTTTTCTTACCCAGTGCTTCATAAGGATGGTCTGTCACTTCATTTGGAGGGCTCAAGTCCTGTCTAGAATCCAAAATGGTATAGATGGGTGTGGAACAGATTTATCCAACTTGCATCTTGACCCCGTGCCCGGAGAAGGTGCGCCTTCTTGAAAACACACGTGACCAGGAGTAGTTGTATTTTTGCATTTCTACAGTGATTCTGTGCAGCAGCTCTGTAGATTTTTGCCTGGACCATGGATTTGGAAGGGACCTCAGGAGAAGTAACTAATACCATTTCTTGGGTGCTCTTAAATTCTGATTAGCCTTCATCTTGTGTAGCCTGTGACATGGGAGAGCTGTTGTAACTGCGATATAATGTACAGCAAACCACTATGAGCTGAAATCTGTTTGACCGTTGTGTTAAGCTGACTACAAAATTAGCAAGTATTTTCTTTGATAAAATTTTCAAATTAAAAATAAAAGAGTTTTGCAAGCAAACCATGACTACTTGCATGCACATATGTGTGTGCATATGTTCCACTGAAAGTCATAAACTGCTTATGGGTGCTTGCATGTCATGCTCGTTCGCAGGGAAGGTACTGACTGTGTCTGATTTGTGGCTTCCATCTCTCCTAGGTACCCGGCTGCCTTGGGATGAGCAGTGGCTGATAGAGTCTCTCTCTGACTCGACGATCTACATGGCCTATTACACAGTGGCTCATCTCTTACAGGGAGGTAACCTGAGGGGCCAAGGAGAATCTCCTCTGGGCATCAAGTAAGGAGAGCGAGTCATTAAACTTCCTTGTTTAATTGTCTCCTGAATTGTTCTTGACAAAAGTGCTGATTCTTTGCTTTTGTGTTTAAAAAGCATTATTGTTAAAACTTAACCTGCTGTTAACTATGGTACTGCAAATCTACAGAAGGGAAATAAGAGGAGAGGAAGGAGTATGGTGGCCAGAGAGAGAGGAGGAATGGCCCTGAAAGCAGAACTGTCTGCAGAGTGAAATATCTTTTTTAATATTCTGTTGACTTGCTTCGTAAGGGCCCTTGCAAGGTGTTTCTGAGGGGTTGGTTTCAGGGGCTGCTGAAGTGTCTGTGCTTACTGAGGCTGCTCTGCAACTATAAACAATGGTGTGCTTCAGTGTACAGGGTGAGCAAGGTTAGCACTTAATTTTTGTCGCTGTGTTAAAAGTTGGTAACTCTCTTAGAAGCTTAGAACCATCTTTTATCTGCAACTTGTATGTGGAAACCCTCAAAGGAAGAGGGAGAAGGCATTTGTACTAAAATACCTCCTAAGGTGACCTCTTGGCTGGAGTGGCTGTGAACTCGTAGTGATAGAGATCAGAGAGATAGTACAGCTTGTCTGGAATTGAAAAGAAAACCACTTCCATTCTTGCCTTGAATATCATGCTCTACTTCTGCGTGTTTTATCTGTTTTCTGGAGTAGTTTACACATTGGAACTGGAACTTGACTTACTCAATGCTGTAACTAATCCGAAAAACATTTACAAAGTGAAGATTCTTCCAAACAGAAGTAGTTCTGAAAGACTTGGCAAGGCTTTCATTTTTGCTCAAAACTCTGTAATTATAGAGAGGTTACTACATACGAGTCAGGTCTGGAACCAAACTTTGAAGT
Organism: Todiramphus chloris collaris; assembly: GCA_025345505.1. Lineage (NCBI taxonomy): Eukaryota > Metazoa > Chordata > Aves > Coraciiformes > Alcedinidae > Todiramphus > Todiramphus chloris. The sequence goes on along the minus strand of JANVCC010000135.1, from coordinate 4,647,574 downwards.
GAGCATCCTGAGCACTGAATTACAGGTGTTATGTAATTAAGTGTGTACAATTAGAGCGCACTCTTATGTGAGGAGATACTTTTTACTAAGGGGAAAAAAATTTGCTTGCTAACACTCTAAGACTTACTCCGTGGGGTGAAGTAAAAGGGGGTTTCTGGTGCATCGTGTCAGTCACCATTCGGTCACAATGATCTTTGGCACCAAACCTACAAGTGAAGTCACAGCATGGCAGGGGAATTTAAGGCATAGGACAGTAACTGCCAGAACTGACACAGTGAACTGGTGTGCGTAAGGCTTCGTTCTAGACTGGTGCTGTCAACCATTGTTTGAAGTAGTTGTTCAAGATGTCCTGGAGGGACTTTAGATGCAGAATGATTTCCCTATCTGCACAATGCAGACCAAAGCACGGTAGGAGATGTGGGGATGTTAACAAGTAATAAACTTTGATTTGAAATTATTTAATCTGAAATGAGTGCAGTTAGTGTCTGGTGGACTCCAGTGAAATTCTAAGGATCTGGGAATAAAAGCTTGCAGAAGCAAGAAGGGTGTTTATTTAGTGCAGGTTGTAGAACTGTGGGTCTAAGTTACATCTCATCGGTGTTTTCACTGAAAACTGTGGATCCTACCTTTGGTAATTGGTAAAATGTATCTTACAGTAAATGCTAGTTTTAAATGAGTTAATTCTGTTTGAAGTGGGAAAAGACGACTTAATTTTTCCATGTAGGAGGCAACATTGAATTGCACAACCATTCTCATGTGCTCATGCTCTTTGACTCTTCTGGAAGCTGGGAGGGATGGCTGTGTGACCTGGTGCAAGGCAGGGCAGGGAGACTGAGCTACGAGTAATAGGTGCTCAGTTAAGGTCACCAGGGGTGCTGGGGGTGGGGGCAGGCAGCTGGAAAAGAAATGATCAGGTTTCCAGGACATTCAAGACTATGCTTTAATTATTAAATACTTTTTCTTTACTGGTGTCTTCATGCTTTATTGGGAAATACCAAAGGACAGTTTAAGCAGGGCATGGCCTGAGCAATTCTGAGTTCTGATTTTGTTTCTGTTGTTGGACTCGCTCACCTGATCTTATACAAAGTACCTGTGCACTCTTTGTGTCTGTGTCCTCTGCTTATCAAATGGAGCTGGGTGCGAGAATGGATCAACTGGTTTAGACTGTCTTATACAAAACACTGTGGAGTGTAAGAGGAACTGCTGCTGACATCTCAATATGGGACTGATTCTGTGCAGGGCACATCAAATGAGCAGAGAAGTTTGGGATTACATCTTCTTCAAGGCAGCTCCATTTCCTAAAACAGAGATTCCAAAAGAAAAGTTGGACAAGCTAAAAGAGGAGTTTGAATTTTGGTATCCTGTGGATCTCAGAGTTTCTGGCAAAGATCTCGTTCCAAATCATCTGTCGTACTACCTCTACAATCACGTGGCTATGTGGTCAGATCAAAGGTATGTTTGGAGATAAGCCAGCCAGGTGTGCAGAAATAAAACCTGGGCAGTTTGTAGTTCTGCTGTGCTTGCTAATGGCTTTTTTTGGACTGTACAACATTCAGAATTGGGTTGAAAGCGTATTCTTTCATAACTGCTTTGTTACAGCTGTCTGTAGTAGAAGTTACTGAAATTGAAGGCTTTTTACCATTATTTCCCTATTTTTTACAGAATTCTTTGAAGTTTTTGAAATGCAAGATTCTTACATGCAAGTTCTAAAACATTATTTAAAGCAGAAGTTGACTTGCTGATACCCTTTCTTTAAGCACTGGGCAGTCTAGGGTGTAGCATCCCTGACTTGGCAGTTTCAGGCAGCTCTGGAGCAAACCTGAGGGTTCATGTCCTAACTAAACAGTGCCTTGGCTTGGTGCTTCTTTAGAGGATGCCTGTAAAACCATACTGAAACATGCTGGTGTGTCTTCAGGGCTTTTTCTTCCTTTGGGACCGGAGAGAATACCGCGTGGCAGCATCTAGAACTGAATGCAGATGCAGCTGATGTTGGAATTGTGGTGTTCGATAGTATTTTTCATGGCTGTTTTGTAGAAGTCAAATGCCTCCTGTAAATACCTCCTCTGGTGGATTTTTCCATTGTTGAAGTGTATTCCTGCACTGGAATTCCAAGTGTCTTTATTATCATTAAGCTTTCTTAATTACTTATCAAGGATAATTAAAACAGCATGTTTGTACGTTCCCATGGACCATGCAGCACGGAGTGAGAACCTTTGCCCATCTCGTGGTGCTTGCAGAAGGGTGTAGGTCTGTGCCTCACAATGCTGTGTCTGCAGTCCCCTGAACCTCTGGTGAAGAGTTGTATAAAACTATACAGGGAAAGCTGATTGCTGATGTATGGTAGAGATGATGGTGAGGAGTTTGCTGTCTGCTTTCTCCACTGGAAGAGAGACACGGGACCTGGCTCTGTCAAGGGCTGTTGGGCAGTGCCAGTCACTGGCCTTTGTGTTGGATGTTGCTGAATAGAGGGAGTGGGGGTGAGTGAAGGTTGATTGTAGGTGCAGTGCTCTCTGCTTTGCATTTCAGCAGTGATAATCCCCAGTCCTTATCATGTAGTTCTTTTCATCTTCAAAGACAGTTCTTTTAAGACACCCCCCGGGTAGTTTTTAAGATTCCACTTAAGGTATTCATCCCAAACATAAAATATTTCTTTTTCTTTTGTTTGTTTGTTGGTTTTTTTAAAAGAGAAAAATGTATGCACTTTACCAAATCATTTGTATCCTGTCTTCAAACAGAGAAAAATGGCCAGTAGCTGTGCGAGCAAATGGACATCTCCTCCTCAATTCTGAAAAGGTACAGTGGTGTTTTGTGTACAAGATGCATTTTGTGGTTGTCAAAATAGGCACTTGGGGGCCAGGCTGGAAAAATCTTTCTTGAAATTTAAGAGGAGGAAATGGTGAATATTCTAGATTCTTCATTGGTGCCCTTCAGTTTTTTTTTATTCTTGACAGGTAAAGACATGCCTTCCCTCCAGTTCTGTCTCACACTTCTCCCAAGTTCACCATCTCAGTAAAGGTTTCAGTGCATTTCTGTTAAGTTTTTGAGTAATGTAGAACACAGAATATTATTTATTTATTTTGGACTAAGTTTTAGCCTTGTTAAGCATTGGAGTAGGTGCAGTGAGAGGAAAAGTTTATGCCAGTAACTTGCTAATGTATGTAAGTGCTGGAATTTAATTAGGAGTGTCCGAACCTAGGAATTAGGCTTTGGAGACTGTCTAATATGAATCATGGAAACCCCACCAGAGTCCCTGAAAGATCAATGCCAGATGAGCTGAAAATACCAATTTTGAAATAGCATTTAAGTTTAATTTAGGTGATTTTTGGATTTAAATTCTGGTCCCAATTTTCAAAGCCTGACAAAGTCTGGGGCAGAACCCAATTGATGCAGAGGCCCCATGCTGCTTCCTGGCAGCTGTGGTGTGCGTGGGCCTCCTTGGTAACAACTTGTGCAATTCTCAAGACAAATTCAACATTCAGGAGTTAGGTGAGCGCTTGCAAAGTCTAATCTGCTTCCACTGTGAGACCTTGTTTGGATTTACCAAATGGCTTTTGCTGTGATTCAGGAGTAAATGCTTTCTCAGCCATTTGCCCCAAGCCACCTTGTGCCTGTCCTGCTTATCCAACACAAAATAGATGTGTGAGAAAACACAGGCTTCTCTATTTCTTTCAGATGTCTAAGTCTACAGGCAACTTTCTTACCCTAACTCAAGCTGTTGACAAGTTCTCTGCAGATGGTAAGTATGTTCTGACCTGTGTGTGGTTTTCAGTTATACTAAAATGACTAAAATGAGTCTTTTGCTCTCAGAGGAGCAGTGGGTTTATTGGAATATTGAATTGCACCACATACTACCTGCTCTTGGTTGCAAACTGGGATGTGTGTTGGCACAACACTTGTTTCAACCAAGAACTAGCTGCTCCTGCTGTCGAGACCTTCTAGAGGTCGCAGTTCATTCTTCCATGTTCACTTAAGAGATGGAAGCAGAAGACATGTGCTGTTGCTGTGCATGCGGTGTGGTACCTCCATGCCCGTGTTCCTTCCTCACGCTCTTGTTTCTGAGCAGTGATTGTGCTGCTCTCCTGGTTCTGGGTGCCTGTCTGGCTTCCTTCTGAAGGAGGGCAGTGCACCTTTCCTGGGTAAAGTGCAGCTTTTGAGACATCTCTCTCTAGCTGGCCAGGCAGCTGGTAAACCTGCCTAACTCTTCATTATGAGTTAATAAAATGTAATTTGTTACGAATTCTGAGTCCCGCATGCCGGCCACGTTAGCTGAGCGGTTCTTTCAGGCATGCGTTTAGCCTTGGCTGATGCTGGAGACACTGTTGAAGATGCCAACTTTGTGGAAGCCATGGCTGATGCTGGTATTCTTCGTCTCTACACGTGGGTGGAGTGGGTAAAGGAGATGATTGCAAACAGAGACAGTCTGAGAAGCGGTCCTGCCAACACCTTCAATGACAGAGTCTTTGCCAGGTACTGTACAAAGGCTGATAATACAGTTTGGGCTTTTTTTTTTTTTTTTCCTTGCAAGAAGCATCTCTGTAGCTATATGTATATATGTATTTAATTTTTTCCCCTTACAAATTAATGAATTCCATAAACCAGAACACATTACAGAATAGGTTCTGGGATTGTGCTGCACTGGTGACACTGATAGTGTTGTACACGATGTTGCCACTATGTGGGGTAGCCTGTGCAATATTGATGTTTTCCTTTCCCCTCCCTAGTGAAATGAGTGCAGGCATAAAGAAGACAGACCAAAACTACGAGAAGATGATGTTTAAGGAAGCTCTGAAAACTGGCTTCTTTGAATTTCAGGTAGGAGGTCTCTTCAGGTGTAAAGAAAGTAACACTTGGTATTTGTTACTTTGTGGGTTTCTTTTGATCCTGCTGTCTCTGATCTTTAATTATACCACGGAATTGGAATCAGAATTGCGCCAAGAAATAAGAGTACTTTAATGGAATGAATCTGAAATTACAGAAGTCTGCTTGTGGCATTTAAAAAAGGTCCAGAGGAAAACAGTTGTGGTGCTGCAGATAGTCCTAATGCCTTACGTAAGCAAGAAGCTGCTTAAAAAAAAGACACTATTAAAAAGCATGTTTCCTTTCTTTAGCTCCTTTAATAAGGAACTGTTCATAAGAAATCCAGTGAATGCATCCACAAAGGTGTTTGGAAGCAGAGTGCTTTTTGATATACTCCATAAACCGTGTCTCCGGAGCGTCTGCTGAACTGTGTCGCTTGCTTAATGAACTGCAGACACTCCTGTGTGTCTCCTTCATGGTGTTCAGGAATATGATGAAGTAGGCTGAGTTAGATGGATGATGATAGATCATATTTGTTACCTTTTTCTTACTACTTATTAGTGTCTTTATGCAAGGTCTTCAGGATGGTAGCACCTGATACACAGCTGTGGATGCATGCCTCTTTTATACCTGTGTCAATAAACGTTTTTTAAAATGTACCATATTAATATGGAAATCAAATGGCCAGCCAATAGATTCACACTTGGGTGCTGCAGGAAAATACAGTTCCTGTAATAGTCCATTATTGAGCGCTGAGATGCTTCTGTTCTCGGGGCACACTGGAGCAAGGAATTGTGTGCATTTCCCTCGGAGCGTTTCTCCGTGGCGGTTGGAATGTGTCGGTGACGGGGCCTTGTCTGTGTTTCAGGCGGTGAAAGATAAATACCGTGAGCTGGCGATCGAGGGGATGCACAGAGAGCTGGTGTTCCAGTTTATTGAGGTTCAGACTCTGCTGCTGGCTCCCATCTGTCCCCACTTATGTGAGCACATCTGGACACTGCTGGGAAAGGTACTAATGCTTCAGCTTTGCCATTTGTTTGGGGTCTAAGCTTCGACTGGTTTTTCGTAAGGCTCATATCCGGCTTATGGATGTCTTTCATGTGCAGGTAGAAGAAAAATACATCTTATAATATGAAGAGTTGTAATAGCTTATTGTCCACAGGGCAGTGAACACACAGAGTTAGCCTGTTACCATGGTGATATATACAACTTTAATACAAGTCACTTCAATTATCTACTCACAAAGAGATGATCTAAAATTAATCCAAACAGTGCCATATTCCTACACGTATGCATGAAGCTTAATTTTTTTTTTTTTTAAGTGCCTTGTGCTTGTAGATGAATTTCTGTAGCTCTCTGTCAGGTGTTGTTGTATGTACAGTGCTTAACACGCTTGAAAGTAAACACTTACTGGCCCTATGCTCATTGCTTTACAGCCTGGTTAGAGGTGGGTGCTCGGTGAGGTTCAAACTGTCTAAACCTCAGTTGCCAGTCAAGCTATAATGGGTTGAAAAAGCACCAGATACTAATCTGTTTTCATCTCAGTGCAAGTAATTTTTTTCCTTCTTCAAAGCCTGATTCCATCATGAGAGCCTCATGGCCAGTAGCGAGTCCCGTGGATGAGGTATTGATTCGCTCTTCTCAGTACCTCATGGAAGCTGCTCATGACCTCCGACTCCGTCTCAAGAGCTACATGGCACCTGTGAAAGGAAAGGTGAAGGCTACCAGGTCATCTTTTTAAGTGTGTGTACTTCATAATTCTGTATTGCCTCAGGACTCTGTCCTATTTTTTATTTTTTCTTTGTTTTCTTAGAAAAGTACTAAAGAACCTTCCCAGAAGCCTTCTCACTGTACCATCTATGTGGCAAAGAACTACCCACCATGGCAGCACATCACCTTATCAGTTCTGCGCAAGCACTACCAGGTGGACATCCTTTCACCTTTCTTTGGGCTGCTTTTCTGTGGGCTCTTTTCTTCTGTCTGTAAAAAGCTTATAAGCTGTAAGTTGTTACCAAGTTATTTAAACATAAAGTGAGATAGCTTTAATTTTCTTCATGCTTTTACAGCTGTCGAATAAATTCTTGGTGTTTAATGAAACTGTCCCAAGGAATGTCATTGATTTGACAGTGTGATTTCACTGCTTTTTGTCAATCTGAGTAAAAAGTGTCCCACGGTTTATTGTTTTGGGTTTTTGGTTTTTTTTCATTTGTAAGTGGTAGCTTTTGAAATATTCTTCCCAAGTGTATTTCTGAGGAAACTTTGACTGACAGATTAATGCTGACTTACTATGCAGGTGGGCTCAGAAGCATTCTTCTGGTCCTTGAATAGGTGTATAGCATTTGGTGATGTTAAAAGAAATACGTTGCAATGCAATACATCAGCCATAAGCAGAAGAAGTAAGCATTTCTGAAAGCAGAAGAATCTGTTTCCCACATGGGAAACTGCTGAGAGTGACTTTTGGCATCTTGATGGGCTATCCTCCTCAGCCTGAACAAGGCCCTGTTGTGGCCAGTAGATTAGAGAGCCTTCCATGGCTACTTCAGCTTGTGATACTGAGATAAACCAGTGCTCCTCATGTGAAATTTCCTTTCTGGGTGTTAAACTTCAGGCATTCTATAGGCTTTTTTCTATGTTAAAATTTGCTGTTTGGTCAGATGCACTAAAAAGGATTGTTGAAAATATCTAAATTTTGAATGAAAACCCCAAGCAATTCAGGGAACTGGTGCTTAAAAATGTGCTTGTGATAAGGCTTAAAGTTGGATTTAAAGTACATTCTGGTAGAAAATTTAAGTATATTAATATATAGTCACCAAAGGGAATAAAGAAAACGTGGAATAATAGTGTGTTGTCTGAATGGCCATGGTTGTTGGTGTGGGGTTTTTTTGGTGGGTTTTTTTGTTTGTTTGTTTTCATTTTTGTTTTGTTTTTGGGGTTCTTTTTTTGGTCAAAGTTTAAAAATTATATTTTAAAAATGTTTCAAAGGGATGAGAAAATTATTCTATGTAGAATCAATGATGATGACGACTGCTGGTATTTTTGGGAAAGCAAGTAGTGTATAACATATTACAGGGCAAGTATTTTTAACGATACCTGTACTTTTCTTTAATGGATGTTCACCAATGTTTAGGCCAGCGGAGGTCAGCTGCCAGACAATAAAATAATTGCCAGTGAGCTCAACGCCTTGCCAGAGCTGAAGAAGTATATGAAGAAGGTTATGCCTTTTGTTGCCATGGTCAAGGTAAGTGTCAGAGTAACAGCTCTGGTATAGAAAAAGCTTTTGTGAATGAAACCTGTTGGAGAAAGGCAGCCATGACCTGCAGCGTGGGTATGGGTGTTATTTCCTTTATTTCATTCCTGGATCTCCTGCTAACTTTTGACTTCAGCCTCTGTCCTGCCCTTTGCTTACTTGGCATCTTCATGGTTTTGTTCATAAACTACTTTGACATCTCTGGAAGAAAGATACAGAAAAAAATGTCTGTATGTGACTTAGCCCAGGTGTAGTTGAGTCTTGTTTTGCAGGTTGTATAATCTGTGCTTCAAATGCATGGGGATTCCTCTGCACTTGAAATGCATCATATTTGACTTTTCCAGTTTTTCATGCTGAGAGGAGAATAAGGTGTTGCTCTGGAGTCATAAAAGTGTTTAACATTTGAAAGTTAAGAGCAAGGCTAGAGATAATTGATTGCACTGCATTTAAGGGAGTGGAAAAAGGGACTGTTCTGAATGGAGCTGTGAATTCTGTATATCATTCCTGTGTTTTTATTACTAATGTTCTGACATTTCATTATTATTTTCCCAGAGTCATGCAAGCCTATGAAAATCTTGGCTTGCAGTTTTTTTTTTAAAGAAACTTTTCTGTGCTTGCTGTTTCAGATAAAAATTCAATACAGCCACTAGGGAGGTTCAAGAAGCAAAAATAATCAGAATTTTAAACAATAAAATATCAGGGTGGTCAGAGTAGGATTTTAAACCTTTTTGACTTCTCATGATCTGTAGAAGTTGAGACTCTGAATGAGTCTAAAATTAGTACTTTTTTTCCTTAAGCTTTAGCTTGATTTTAAAAATGGATGTAGCAATATGTTCTGTTTGTAAGCTTTGTCACATTTTATAAATGAGGGTGCTCTTTGCCCTCTCTCGGGTTGTTCTAGCTCTTTCTTCTCACAGTGGCTCAGCAGCCTTCAGAGGAGCAGAGAGCACAAAGTCGGCGTGAGGCTGCCTGTGCACGTTTGTGGAGTGGTGCAGTGATGTGCTCGATCAGCTGGTGCGCTGGAAAAGGGCAGAACGTGCAGTCCCACAGGTCTGAAGCAGCCCTGGTGGTTGATGTCCTTAGTGTGGCAGTGGTTGGTAGTCCTGGTGCACGCAGGGCTGGCACGCCGGAGCTCACCCAATAATGGATCCTTTCACTTGGAAAGAGCAGTAAGCATTTTCACATCAAGACACAGAAACCTCTGAGCGCAGCCTCCCTAGATCTGTGAGTTTTTCTCTGAAACCAAGTATTCAGCAGCTCCAGTGTAGAGGGAGCATTTCTGCTTGTGCTTCCTATTTGTCAAAGCAGGGCTTAAATATAGAAGAAACTTTGTGATTTACAAAGGGAAGCAATTCAGTGTTAATGTAGGGAATCTTTCACATTAAACTGACAAGGAAACCAGGAAACCACAACTGTGCTGAGTCTGACAAAGCAGAGCTTCAAAGGAGACAGCTGGCTCAGCGTGTGAGAGCGAGGAGGGGACAGATTCAGTTCCGAAGAGGAAGTTCTGTTGTAGTAAAAAAAAAAATTCATGTGGTTTTTATGTTGCCTTTAATACTTTGTCTTTTGTGATGGTTGCTGTTGGCTTTCTGGACTAATTAAGTTACTTTTATGTTAACATATAAAGTAATTCTTATTTCCCTGCAGAGAACTTGTTTTACGACTGCTGTGAACATGTCCAGTTGTTGTGTGCTTGTCCTTTATTTCAAACTAGGTCATAAGACTGCATTTCCTGCTGTGAAATACCACTGAAGTGCTGACTTATTTTGTGAATTCTCAACCTGCACATTATGTAGGGATTATAAATAACTGTGAATGTCAAACACCTTTTCAATTCTATATTAAAAATGTGTTCTAATTGCTCTTACTCCTCCCAGCAGTGTCACTAACTCCCTGTTGAAGAAACCCTGTTACAAGAAAATTATTGCTCCTGTGTTAGCATGTTGTGCCAGCAGAGAGCTCTCATATTTAAAAGCCTGTTCTCTTCATGACTAATGTAGATAGCTTGCCATTTTGAAGCATCATTTTACTTGCAGTGTTTAGAGGGTTTTAATCCTATTTTTTTTGTTGTTTCGTTTTGTTTTTTGTTTTGGGGTTGGTTTTTTCTCCCCTCTCTGACAGGAAAATCTGGAGAAGAATGGTTCACGTGTTCTTGATCTGGAACTGGAATTTGATGAACGTGCAGTGCTCATGGAGAATATTGTTTATTTGACAAATTCCCTGGAGGTTGGTACATACTTGGCACATTCATTACTTGGTTTTTATTGGAATAGCTGGAGGACCAGCCTTTCTTAAGCCTGTTTACATTAACATCTAGGTGTACGTTGCTCAAGTAATAGGTTTTTTTAAATCAACTTCCTGTATTTCAATCTTGCTGTTTGGATTTGTCCAATATAGGTGTATAAATCTGTTAAATATAGGCACAAGACGCAGTGGTGGGTGTGCAGTGTACAAACATATTCCCACCAAACAGAGGTGGCTTTTACTACGCTACTGGTTGTGTCTGTGGTAGTAAAATCCAGTGACACTTCTGAAGAGACATTTTACTCTGAGGAAACCAGGATCTTACAGTTTTTCACCTGAAGAGTTGAAGAGGAGATGTTTCAAGTCATTGATAGCAAGAATGATCAGAGTCCTTAGCCTTGGACTCTTATAGTGGCATGTTAACCATAGCAGGTTACCTTGCCCTTCTCGAGGAGGAGGTTCTGGGCAGGGCTTTTAAAGCCATGGTGTGTAGAAAAATGCATGCCAGTCTCGTAGTTGCTTTGTATCGTAACCAGAATTTAGTTCAATAGGCAATACTCTGAAGAGGGAACAGCTCAGGAAGGCTGCGTTTAAAGAAAATGAAACAAAAACCCCCTCCAAAGAAAAAACCTACCAACCCCAAAATACCCGAACCAAAAGCAACTGTTTCAGTAATCAGAAAATATATATATGTTGCAGGACTTCATTTGTAACCTCTACAGTATGAAACAAATGTGGCTTTGCAATGTATTAGAATGAATTCTGGAGCAAGCAACAAATTATTTTTTAAAATGCTATAAATCTGCCAAAACCACTGAAGTAGGGGAGGGAGCGATTAAACAGGGGATCCTTCATCTAGAGAAACTTGAACAGGGTCTCGGATCTCCTGCAGCTGATGGTAGGTTCTGTGCCAGGGCAGAATCACCCCGTATTTCGGCAGAAGTTGGCACTGACTGGCCATCAGCTCTGCCACAGAGGGCTTCGGGGTTACTGTGGGCTTGTCAAGACAAATGCAGGCTTCATGTGAGTGCTGTCACTGCACATGAGCCACGCTGCGTGGTGACCTACATTAGAAGGAGTTGTCTGTATAGGATGTGATTTGATGAGTCAAGGGAAGTCATCGCTCTGCACTTGGCTCTGCCAAGCCTGAGTTTGTCTGTGTGTCAGTGTTGTGCCCCCCTTTCATCCTCCCCCACTCTGCACCCCCAGTTTAAAAGGCTTGAGGACTGGTGGCTGATGAGCAGAGGACCATCAGCGTGGCTGGGGTGAGCCCAGAGTGCATGGCCTACAGTGGGAGGATGAAGGAGGGGGGCTTGTTGAGACCAGCTGAGGGGAAGATCGTGGACAAATCTTTTCTCCTTAGGGAGTTAAAGATGCTGAAGCCTCTTTCTTGGTAGTGGGCTGGCAGCCAAACCAGGGATGGTAACTGGGAGTTACTGCTGGAGCTACAGCTGGTGCAGCTGAGGTGGGCCATGAGGAGAGGCAGCGGGGTAGCCTTGAACAGGCTCCCCAGAGGGGCTGGGGTCCTCCAGGGGATCTCTGTCCTTGGAGGCTGACTGGTGGGCACCAGGGTGACCCTCAGAGGTCCCTTCCAAACAGTGTTTTGTGATTTTCAGGTGTGCTATTGTTACGCTATCTCAATGCACATTTACTTTCCCCTTTACTGTGCAAACAGTTGTTTGATAGGCCTAGTAACTCCTGTTGCTCCTTCCAAAACTATTAAACTCCTGTTTGTTCCCTCCTCCCCCTTCTTTCTTTTATACAGCTGGATCACATTGAAGTGAAGTTTGCTTCTGAAGCAGAAGATAAAATAAAAGAAGACTGCTGTCCTGGAAAACCATTTTCCATCTTCAGAACGGAGGTAGAATGAGAAACTCAGATACTGGGAGCCTGAGAACGTAATTTAAAAAAACCCAGACAAAAGCAAAGATGCCATTAAAAAACTTTAATTAGATATTAACATTGGTTTTATTTTGCCTTTGATCCAACACACCTTCAAAACAAGAAACACTTCCTGAAGCAATTATGATTTTTTTTTTTTTCTTCCTCTGTATAGAGCCCTAACTGTGACTATGATGGCACCTCAGCTTTGAGGCTTTTTCAGTCACCACATTTTAATGATTTGACCTGAAGACTGTTAAAAACAAGTGACCTGAGCATTTGAGATTCTTTTTTCCTCTCAGCCACATGCCTCAATGCTGCTGTTTAGATCAGGCAGATTGTATTCTGGTTAAAACACAGGCCAAAGGTGGAGAATGGAATGGTCTTGTGCAAGTGTGGCTGAATCCCACTTCTCCACCGTTACTTAGAAATTGTGGTGTTGCTTATGTACTTCTTTTAAAGTGTCACAAATTTCCATGCCAAACTTTGTACTACTGTTTGCTGAATCCTGAAGGTTTTCATAATACTTTCTGTGTTTCTGTTGGTTTATAATGGGCTAATAAATTCTGTTCAGTTGCACAAAACTAAAACCTCCCAAAAGCATTCCTACAGCTGTGTCCTAGAGTCTTGGAAGAATTAGTGATGTGTAAGACTAGTGAAGCTCTACAACAGTGGTATCATGTGTGACTATTTCTAGCTGTAACACTTTTCAACAGCAAGAATTTCACTGATTTCCCTCAATATGTCCTTAAAATTTGCGTGTGCTCTGGCTTACACAGGGGGATTGTTTTCATTCTGCCTCTGGCAGTCAGTGTTTCTAAATGAAGTTCTTCCATCCAGAGCATTTGTTGATATAAGATGTTTATTTGTTTTACTTTCATGTTTCCTCTAAGGCTTGGGTCACAAGTACAGTTTCCCCTTTAATGTTTGTATTCACTTTCTCTCAGCCCGGTGTGTCTGTATTTTTGGTGAACCCTCAACCATCAAATGGCCACTTCTCTACAAAAATTGAAATCAGGCAAGGTGACAGCAGAGAGACCGTGATCAGGCGCTTAATGAAGATGGACAGAGGGATCAAAGGTGAGATACCAGAGAGACCTGCAGCTGCCACGTGCTGATTGGATGAGCATTTCCAGGAGAGAAGTAGAATAGAAACCCGCTGAAGTTTGTGCTGCTGTAGTAGATGCTTAGAAAGGAGCAAGACATTTTGTGTTTGGGTGAATAAGGAAAGAGAAAACATGCAAATAAGTAGGCTTTTCTGTGGGTTTTCCTCGTTAGTCCTTTGTTCTGCCACTGGTACACTGAAACCTAGTTCCAGCCAGAGATGAGCATGGATGGTGTTTCCTCTTGTGCTTTCAGTTGCCAAGAAAAAGCGTTAGTCCTGTAAAGCTGTGGTCAGTTTAAGTGTTTGTGGTACCTTGACAGCCTAAAAGTGGTCTTTGTAAGTAGCACTGTTTCAGGGTGTGTTCTTTTCCTTGTTTTTTTTCTTGGAAATAAGCAATGTTTTTTTTTTCTAGCCTACTTGTTGATAATTAATAATAGTATTAATAAGAGTATTCCTCACTTATCCACCTGCTTGGAAAGATAATTTAGGAAAACACAGGATAGCATGATACAGTTCCATGTCAGACAGTAAGTATTGGGCTTCTGGCCAGTGTGATGAATGAAAATAGCTTTCTTAAAGGAACAGCAGCTGTGTTTTTGTTGAAGAATGCAGGAATTAAGAATCAAACAAGCCTGAAGCACTGCGAGGGGTGTATGCAAGGAAAAACTGGACCTTATCCAAAAGCTTGTGACAGCAGGGTATTTTTTTCTTTCCGTGTCTTTCAACAGCTTGTGTTTATATTAATGTTTATCCGTAGAACAAAGACAACTACGTACTGATGATGCACACAGAGGAATGTGTGATAAAGTATGTAGCCAACCACAGGCAGGGGGAGTGTGCTGTATACATGGTAGGTGTGTATGTGTACCTACTACCCTTCTGCTGGCTGGGTGTGTTGAAATGATTGAAAGGAAGTGAGATGACACAGTGACTTTCTCACTGTCTTTTCCAGGAGGTGTCACTGTTCTGTTGGTGCACAAGAGCTAGAAGGTTATGCTTGGAGGAAGGCTTGGCTGAAAGATCCCAGGCTTCCTAGAGATGACTCTGTAGCTCAGTGTGGATCCTGTAGCCTGACTAGCCAGTCTCTTTCTTGCAGATCTCTCTAAAGTGAAGCTGATGAGGTTTGATGATCCTGTGCTTGGGCCCCGCCGAGTTCCAGTCCTTGGCAGAGAAGAAGCAGAGAAGACCCCTATTCTGGAGCAAGCCATCTTCCACATCAACCTGGAGGAGAAACACGTTTGCATTACAGAGAATGGTCTGACAAAGGACATTGGTGACACAATTGTTTATCTAGTTCATTAAACTCGCACATATCTGCCTTAATCTGTGGCAGTGAAAAAGTTCATAGAGTGACTTTGAAAGCATCTGTAACAAAAAGAAAAGAATTTGTCCTATAAAAAGAAAAGTCCACCCAAACAAACCTAATTTTGCATGCAAGTTCATCCTAGCTCTTTTAAACGTGGATATAATAAAACTATTTTCCTCTGGCCTTTGGTCTTTTCTTGAAGAGAAATAGTTACCCTGAATGTTAACATGGCCAGTCTGCCTTTTCAGCTGTGGCCAGAGCTTTCGGAAGCAAACGAGTACCCCACTTGGAATTCTTCCTCCTAAAGAGACTGGGATTTGAACAGAGAAGTTAATGTAAATCTCTTGTAATAGAGGGGAGGAAGTGGTTTGCATGCTTCTGTGTCTTGCTTTTCAGTGACCTGGGTGACTGAACACCATTAGGGCACTTCTACACAGACTAAGCAGTTCAGGAGTGATTGGGTGCTGAAGAACTCTTGACCAAGAGCTGATCTGAAAGCTTCCATGCTTCTCAGCCCTTAAAATGGGAGTGCCTGTAGTAAATGCTGCTAAAGATTGACTTTTCCTTTCTTACTCTTTCATAAAACTATTCACAAATCTATTTGTAGAAAGGTTGTGTTCTTTTCATGGGTTTCTGAAGTGTGCTGCTTTTTGGCAATTTCAGGGCTACTGCAGGCTGCTTTCCCTTGTTTTGAGTTAGGAATTGTCACGTGCAGCTTCAGGACTTGTGCCTGCAAACTCACGAGGGTGGCTGGTGCCGAGCAGCACACTGCTGCACACTGTCACTCTCCGGCAGTTCCGCAGGGTTTTTTTGTTTTCCTTCTTCCTGCCATGGGGGCAAGGTAAAATACGGTATTTCTGATTGTCTCTGTGTTCAAATGAATCAACCAAACTGATTGGTAATGAGCAAGATAGAGCTAAAAAGCTTGATGTTTGGTTGTTTTTGGTTTTTTTCCCTATGACAGTCCGTTGGCTTCCAGGAGATGTCACTGCTCTGCTGGTTCTTGTGCATTTTGTCACAATAAAACCTAGGAACAGGATAAAGAGGCTTTCTTACTAACAAAATTCTGGCCTTACTTAGTAGTCTTCATGTTATGATTTTGGTCAGAGAAATCTGGATAGGGAACCTTTGTTCTTTTTGTTACTGAGCTCATTTTTGAAGTACAGAAATTCACAGCCACAAAGAACAGGGTTATTGCTCTCATTTCCCAGCTCTTCCAGTTTCCTGCTGTAGCACCACAGGATATTTCCTTGGCTTTCTGTGCCCTTCGTCTCTTCAGGAGAATGCATGGGTACTTCTCTCCAAGTGTTGTGAGGCGTGAATAATGTTTCATATGGAAGGAAGTTAAAATAATTTGTGCAAGTTCACAGATCGGAGCCTGGCACTGCACGGCGATGTCAGCAGCAGGAAGATCAGTTCGGGACAGAAACTAGACTGACTTCTCTCTGCAGATGTTTTCCAGAGGGACAGGAGAACATCTCCGTGAGACTGTTCTGCGGCACGTGCGAGAGAAGCATCAGGCTTAGATCAAATTGTCTCCTCTGTGTCCAGCCAGGAGTCCTTCACATCACAACAGAGCCAGCAATGGGTGACCAAGGCACCATGAAACCTGTTCTGTTCTGTGCCCATTCTGCAGGTGCTTGATGAATTTCTCATTTTAGAAACAAAACACAAAGGCCCTGGTGAGTTAAATCTCCCCTGGCACCAGCACAGTGCTGGTCCTCCTTTCCCCCACCATCGGGGTCTGGGTTTGGTGTGTTTAAGCAACACAAGCTCTACAGGAGGTACTTTCAGCTGCCTTGCAGACGTGCTAAAGCTGCACTTAACTTCTCGTCAACCACATCTGGTTCTGTCCTTCAAACTCGATTCAACTGAGTGCCTTAATTTGAGATCCTCCTGCCAGGGTGGTGGGGAAGATGGGCGAGGAGTGGTCTCGGCCGTTGGGAGCTGGTGTGACATCAGGGTGCGGAGTGTGGCGATGTCACCTGGGCCGTGTGCTGGGCTGCTCCCAGGTACCTGCTTCCCTGCCTGGCTGAGGTCGTTGCTCTGCTGACTGGATGAATGTCTCTGGGGTCCCATCTCCGGTTGTTCTTCCTGGGGAGCGCCTGAGGATGGGACTTAGGTTCCTCCTGGTCTCAAATAAGGAGTTGAGTTAGGAGCCCCATCCTTATTTAACAATATAAATAATCTGTATATAAAGAAAATAAATCTATAGAGAAACTGTATAGCTGATGAGAAATGAATGCTCACTGTTGCGTGTTACACTGTGAAATATCTCTCTGCAGAGAGAGTTGGGTAGGGCTCTTCTTACTCAGGAATTCAGTTCAAAGCTGTTTATTAATCCCTCTGGGCTTTGCAGGCAGAAGAGAGAATTATTGACTCTGTGGCACCAGCAAAGTATCCAGAATCTATTATTTTTGTTTAAAGCAGAAACAGTTATTCTTCAGCAGTGCCTTACTGTGTCAGGATTGTGTGACCTTTGGTGAATTATTTCCCACGGAAGTGGGGAGCAGCAGAAATCATCGTGAAGAGCTGGAGATGCACATCGGCCACTGAGCCAGGGAACAGATACCAGTGAGGTTGGTTTAGCACGGTCTTTTTTAGCATTGGTACCATCCTTTGGAGGACCACCATTCGTATTGCTCAGCTCTTGAGCTGTGGCAGCAGTAACCCCCCCGTCCTGTCACGCAAGCCATGCCCTGGGCAGCGCAGCGAGAGAGTGATGCCACCAACACCCAGCCAAAATCTTCCACCCTGGGAAAATCAGTATTGACCCTTGAAGCCTCTTCCAGCGAAATTGTGACTGGTGTGTTACGTTGCCAGAAGCACTGAGGAGCTGGAGATCTGATCACAGCACGACTCTTAGCTGTCACAAGGCAATTTGTACAAGATAGCCTGGCTGCTGCTTACTCCCTGAAAGCCTCTGGAGGCATTTTCTGCACCAGAGAAACGCTAAGAGTGGGCTCAAACCCTTCCATGCAGGGTGACCCAGGAGGGGCTGGCAGTGTCCACCACAGCCTCCCTGCAAGCCCTCGGTGTGGCCAGGGTGCCCTGGGGATCTGCGGTGCCCCGGCTGGAACCTGAGCGTGGCTGAATGTGCGTTACAGCTGTGGCATAGAGGGGATTCAGTTGTTGCTCCTCTGATCTTTAAGCAGTGGCTGTTAGGGTAATTTCTGATCCATTAAGCAGAGATGTGTGTCTAATAGGAAGAATTTTTACTTCTTTTGATGTTTTATTTCTTCAGGAGCAGATTGGATTTTTGCATCCTTTTTTCTCTTTCTTTGCGCAGGGGTCACGTTACTTTCCTCCAGGTTTCTTTTATGTCTTTCATAATGTGTGAGGAGGAGAAAATCGTCACCGCTAATTTGCATTAAGGACATGAGTTGGATTCAAAGGCACGGAGCACTTCAGCAGCACTTTCTGAAAATAGTTCTTTGGGGTTTTGTTCTGACACCGCTCCGAAAGCCGGGCTGCTTATTTGACGGAGGGAGGTTTATGATGCTCCTTGGCTGAATCCCTGACGGGGTCTGCAGGTGTCTGTGGGACCCAAAAGAGCTGAGGGGGCAAAGCAGCCCAGGCTGGAGCAGTGGCTGGGCTGGGGTCACCATCCTGGAGCAGGGTGCTGAGCACTGCTCCTGTTAACCCATGCAAGCGTGAGGCTCCTCTGGGGCTCGGTCCCAGAGAAGAAGGATCCTACCCACCCCCCAGCGCTGTCCGCACCAGCACGCAGGATGCTGCAAATGCCTTTCTGATCTGAAAACCTGTTCACTTACCTTGATGCATTTTTAAAGCAGAACTAATGCATTAAATCTAAGCAATTGCCCTGTCCCCTGCACGGAGGCAAACCCGGCATTGGTTCTGTGATGGAATGGCAGCGCCAAGCAACTGCTCATGTTTTTAAAGTACTTTGTAGGAGCAGAGCTGTCTGTGTCTGTGCAGCTGCTGTGGAATTGCACAGCCTGGAGCAGATGCTGTACAAGATAAACATTGCTGTGTAATCGGGTGGCAGGGAACAAGGAGCCTGGTCAAGCCAAGGGGGTGACTCAGCCAAGGCCTTGTACCCACCAAGCTTTTAGTGAAACCTGCCTGTGTCCAGCACCCTTCGGGATCTGTCTTCCTGGTGTTGAACGTACCAGGCAGAGGATTTCTGAGTGATGGGCTGAAATGAGCTACCCAAGTGCAGGGAAATTCACTGGGTCGGGTCCATATCTGCCCTGTGAGTTCGCTCTGGCTCTGGAGCAATCTCAGTAGGGTGTGAAGGGTGAGGTGGAGAAGGCGGTCCTTGGTTGTGCTGCTTGTGTAAACCCTCCTCGCTCCTTCCTGGAGACCCTCGGTGGAGGCTGGGCAGTGCTCCTGGTTGCTGCTGGTCAAGTGGCCCAAGAGCCAAAGCCACGAGCTGCCACCAGACCCTGTGGGAACACTGGTGCTTAGCCAAGGGTGTCCTAGATAAAAAAACCTCCCGGCGAGGGAGGCTGAGTCATGAGTCTTTCTACCCATCCAGTCCTTCTCCCTCACCACCCACCATGCAGAGTGCCTTGTTTTTAAAAAGAAAATGCAGGGCTACTTTACAGCAGTTTCTCTGCTGCTTCTCCTCCCCTTTGGTAAGTTAACCCAGGGTTCAATCATGATAACCTGGTAAATTAATCCTGGGTACAGTGCCCAGTAATCCAGTAAATTAATCCTGGGTGCAGTGCCCAGTCACCTGCTGCGTCTCGCAGATCAGCGTATCATGGAGGTTTCCTGGTCCAGCCGTGGCTTCGAGAGTGTGAACCTAAACTGCTGCCTTAGCTGGGACGTGTGACCTGAACCCTTAGTGCAGAGGGATTTGCTGTTCTGGGGGAGCAGCAGCGACCCGCTCGTTCTGCAGCAGAAGGGTTTGTAGCAAAGGGGTAGTGCTGTGGGGCATCGGCGGGGGTGATGGAGCAGGACCAGGGTCCTGTCCCTGCATCCAGGGACTCTCTCCTAACCACCTAAATGGAGCAAAGCTCTGTGCTCTCCTCTGGGCCAGAGATTTCAAAGCACTTTAAAAAAAAAAGAGAATAAAAAGAAGTTGAATAATGCTAAATATTATCATTATATTTGCTTATAGGTTCCTGCAGGGGGCAAAGAGCATCAAATCTGGACAGCAGGAGCTTGAGCTCAGGCTGGCTGAAATGAGGCTGAAGCTGGAACCTGGCTGGTGACCCCAAGAGCAGAGCCTTTGTCCCCATCCTCAGCCCCAGGTAACCATCCTCCTCCTCGGCATTTGCTTTCCTCTGCTGAAACAGCAACCCAAAAACAGACTGAAAATAAACACCACTGGTTTTTTTTTTTCATGCAAAAAGTTTTAATGGTAACACTGCAGCTTCTGCGGGGAGCAGCGTGTGCCCCGCGCCCCGCCAGCGTCGGCAGCTCCCGCGCGGCCCCGGTGGCACGTGCGGTGGGTGGCCTGGCCTGGCTGCCGTCGCCCCTTCGGCCACGAGTAACTTCACTGGTCTGCAGGCTACAGATCCAAACATCGGTGCTATAAACTTTGATGAATAAACTTCTGAAAACTTAAAATGTTTTTAAACCGTTATCTCTCAGTTACGGAAATACAAAATAAATATCTGGAAGGTTAATACAAAACAGAAAACTAGGATCTTTTTTGTTTATTGACTTCTCGCTTCTCCCTAATAGTCTGTTAAATTGAAAAAACCTTTTTAAAAAATGAACTTCACATCATGGAAAAAATATTGAGCATCAGTGAATTTGTACAAGTGTCTCTGAGCAATAAACTAAATGCATGTATTTTATTCGTTCCCCCTACCTACCCCTCACCAAATAAAAGATTATATATCCTGCTGTTTCTAAGCATGTACATGTAAAAATAGTAATTTCTGTTTTCTCATTTATAGTAACATGGCCGTAACATTTCATTAAAATGTCTCCTGGGCTCAGTGCAGAAAGAAGACAACGCAATTCCCTGCTCTGTTCTGCAGGGAACCAAGGTAAGTGACCTTTTGCTGATCCTGATAGAATTTTTTTCTGTTGGAACTTTGGTATCAACAGGTCTCTTTTCCGCTTCTGTGACACGGATAGTCTTCACCAGCCTGCCCACCCCGGGTGTCTCGTGTGCCAGCCCACAGAGTGGTTTCAGATTCCTTCCCAACTTCCCATTCAAAGGGGTACAAAGCGATCAGCTTCTGCAAGCTCCCTGGTGAGTACCCATCGCTTTGCCTGGATGGGTTTGGTTCTAAACACTGATTTTTATGAATGTTTTGAAATGTTACTTTTTAAATGGAGGAGATACTGAGACTTAAGGCAAAAAAAAAATCTGATAAGCTTAAGATCTATAGCTATTATTACACTTAAAACATGTAGGTGCACAAACGAGCTGCAGTAACTCTTGGGCGATGAATAAACCTCCTAAAATAATAATAAATGTACACCTGAACTTATGCATTCCTGGGCCCCACCTGTGCTTCCAACCCAAGTGTTTATGTTCCTCTTTCCCTGGGCTCGGGATGGAGGAGGGACAGAGGGATGAGGTGAAGGGCCAGCCTCCTGGGCTGGGCTGGGGGCTTGGGGGGGCTGGGGGCTCTTGAGGAAACGCTGCCTATTGCCTCAGAGGTTTTTTCTCAAGATAATTTCTTGGGTTGTCTGAATCTGGAGGAGATGCTTGAAGTTTGAATAGTTCTTGGTTTGCTTCGGTGGCTTATGGAAGATTAAACAGGATGAGGTCAGGAAATAAAATTCTTGGAAATAAGCGTTCGTTAGAACACCCAGTGACGAAATATCACCTGGATTAGCAGTGTGAATGTGCTACAGCCTTAAAGGTGTTTTCCTAATGTTAGTTCTAGAAAACAGACCTTTACCAGGGGGAGACAGGGCTGTTGGGAGGGTTAAAGAAACAAATACCTGGTGTTCTGCACACTGTGGCCTTTCACTGGGTTATCAGGACTGAGATATTTTTTTTTCCTAAAGCCTCAGATTCTTGGAATCAGGTGGTCATGTCAAAAGGAAAAAAAAAATTTAAAAAATCCCTTTGCCTTCTGTGTGAAAAAAGGAGCCCTCCAGGCTGTAGGAAAAAACCTCTTCAGAATGGCTGCCAGCAGCTCAGCAACTGGCAGATGAGCAGAAAGCAGAGTCAGCCAGGGTCTCTCTCCTGTTACTGAGCTACACCCAGCACTTCTCCTCCTCACTGCCATGGGCAATGCCATTTCTGGTGGCACCTGACCAGATGTGATGCTAAAAGCTTTGTGTGACTACAGCATCCTCTTGTGTGGCTCGTGTTTCCTGACCGAGGGATCGTTAGATCCTCCTTGTTGCAGAGCAGAGACCGATCTCAGGGGACTTTCTGTGGACCCCAGCCTAGCTCTCAGGAGAGCAGTATGCCTGCAATGCAGCAGCCAGTCCCCATCTGAAATAGCCTCTCAGAATTCCCTCCTGGGACAGAGCATCATCACTGCAGCCTTCCTTGTGGCAAGCGGTGGGAGAGTCCCTTTGGGGCCCAACGCTCCACCTCTGGAGTGGACATGGATGCGAGGCTCCTCTGTGCCTGGGATGAGTTGTGTCTGCCTGGGGCAGGGAGGCATCCTCCACATGCAGGACGTGCAGAGAATTGGTTAATGTTATGTTTCCTTACTTCTGCTGCCTCTGCTCCTCATTTATCAGGACACACGCCTGCAGTTCAGGCTCAAGAGGTAGGTTACTTGCTGAAGCGCTTGGAGGTTTCCGCCAGGCCAGGCAGGCAATTAAAGCTGAGCTGATGAATGATCTGATTTGGGCTCCAATTCATTAACTAATCATAAGAAACTAGCACATAGGAAAAAAAAAAGCCCAGTTCAAGAACTTGCAAGAGGTTCATTAATGGTCCCCCTGTCCCCGTGTGCTGCTCTGAGCACTCTTCCAGAGCCCCTCTCCTGCGCTCCGCTGCCAAGTGGGATGCTCGGGTGGCTGGAGCCTGGATCAGCCTGGGCAGGGGACGATGTATTTACATTACAGAAACACCTTACACTGCACCACACCTGCACTTGCATTTTCCCTTTCCTGGTGCTCTTTTCTTTGCGCTCCGTGCTTCGTGTGATAGTCTGTGGTGAAACTGGAGCCTGCAGCCCTGGTGGTGGGGCTGGGCCAGCCCCTCTGTACCACTGAGAGTGCGGGAGGGAGATGTCCCTGTGGGGAAGGGGGTGGCCTTGCCCCGTGGGCCCTCCTGGCCAACGCAGGAAGACAATGCTGCTAACCTCTCTTCACTGGGGAAATGGGCTGAAGAGAGTCTGGAGGTGGAAAGACAGGAGGGAAGTTAAATATATATAAAAAAAGAACAGAAACCCTTGAAGAGCTCGCCCACCTGCACGCAATGCTACCGCCCTCCTTCCAACATGTGATGCCTCCCTTTTCATTGCTACTGGATTATAAAAAACAGAAAAGTCAGGTGACAGCAGCCAGAGAGGGACAGGGGTTTGGAGCAGCTCCTCATGGCAGGGGCTTCAGGTCAGCAGCCCAGAACAAAAGGTGCATTTTGCTCCTGCTCCGAGAACCCAGCGTATGATTCTGCTTGGGGATTCAAGGTGCTTGGAGAAACTGCTCCAGAGCAGATGTCTCCAGCCTGGTGCACTTAGAGAGCTGCTCCCAGGCAGACCCAGTCGATCTCTTCCCCATCACAACTGGCTTCTCCGTGCAGAAAGGGCTGCTCGCTGGGCACTGCCGGGCTCGGGGCTGGTGAGGAAGCACCAGGTTGGCAACGCTGTCCCGGTGCTTCCCCCTGGTGCTGCCCGGGGAGGAGAGGGGCAGGTGGGGAGCTTGAGGCAGTTTTGCAGTATGAAACCAGTGGGCAGGTGTGTCTAAGGGAACAAGATGCTTATTAGAGCTGTTGCTTTGAAATATGTCTTGTTTTCTTTTTTCTCTCCCTACATTTTTTGAATATATTTAGGACACTTGTCACCATAGCACCAAAGCACCGAAATACCCTGTGCAAGAAACTGAGACATCTCTCCCAGAATAGCTGCCTGCTCTTTTACCAAGGCACCGACTCCACCGTCAGCGCTTCCTTCCCGTGCCTCTGCGTGTGCGTGCACGAGTGCCAGAGCTGCCTCTGCCCCCCGCCGCCCGATGCTGTCACGCGTTGTCACAACGCAGCGGGCTGAGGGCTCAGTCTGGGGGACGTGTGGTGCTTTTTGGTGTATTTGTCTGAAGAGTCCAGTACGGTGTAGTGGGCTGAATGGTTTTGCAGGCTGCCCCGTGCGCGTGGCTGCTGACAAACCTTGTTGCTCTTTCTCTTGGCATGAGGAGATAAGAAGGGGGTTTTCTTCCATGAAAGGCAGCATTATGAGCTGACAGTGTGAGTGGTACCTGGCTGTTGTGAGCCCAGGTGCCCAGAAGGACTCAATAGCTTGTTAAATCTTCAAGCATGCTGACCACCTCTGGCTTTTCCTGATGCTCTTGGTGTGCCCTGGGGCTTCGTGTGCCTGACACATCGGGCCACAGGAGAGGCTCTCTGCTCTTCCTGCCTGGGCTTTGGTGGCAGGACCGAGGCGTGGGAAGCAGAGATGCAGCCACTTCTATCTGTTCTCTCTGAGCTTTTCATTTTGCAGCCCCAAATTGAAGTTCAGATTCTTCCTTGTTGGCTGGCCTTGTGTGCCAGCCCCTCGTGGGAATGCCTGCCCCACTTGCAGATTAAATTTACAAGGTGACTTAATTCAGCATACATCTGTCTGAAGCCCCTGGTGAGTTATGGTGCCTTGATTTCTTTTTGCCCCTTGTCTTCAAATGCCTCTCTGCATGCAGATGGCACTGAGCTGCCTCCCGAGTGTCAGCAGTTACCGATGTGCTCCTGGTGAAACAGGCACCGGGGTCTGGCAGGGCAGGGTTAATTGCTGATAACAGGGGGAGATCTTTGGCTCATCATCTCCTTCCCGGCTCTGGGGACACCAAGCTCTGCTGGAGCCAAGGGCTCGTCGCTGCCCTTCACTGTAGAGTGAAAAGCTGGAGATCTGCCTCGGCCACGGTGTGCGCAGGGATCGGCCTGTCCCCTCCCCGGGGCACAGCCCAGCAAACACTGTGACCAAGGTGGTACTGGACCTTGGCTCCGTTGTGTTGGCATGAGGTGAGGACGCTGGCCCTGGGGGCAGTGAAACGCAGGAGCTCCCCTTCCTTCCCTACACACCTTGTCCCTGCCAGCTGTTCCTCTGGCTTCATGTTTCCTACTGCTCCTTCTTTGCCAGCGTTTCCACCTGCATAATTAATCCTGGTGCAGCTCCAGCCACCCATGGCACTGCCTTCTGCGAGTCTCTCGGGGGGTCAGCTGTTGGGAGGCGCTGGACACTTCGCCCGTGGGTTACCATCGGGTCGTACGGAGCTGTCTCCTCTCGTTAGCGTGCAGTAAGCGATCACCTCTGGAGCCAGGCTCCTGCGGCCAGTCCCTCCTTCCCCTCCACACCAACACTATAAATTACTACCTGAGCTGGTCCTGGGCATACCTAATGCAGTTCTAGTTATTTCTGACTGTGCCTGGGAGAAGTGGAGGTGTTCTCGGGTATAGAGCCAGCTTAGGAGGGTTTCTGGTTTAGTTTTAAAGGGATGAGGAGAATCTTCAGCAGAGAATCAGCGTGTCTGCTCTGAGACGTTCAACGCTCTTCGAGGTGGCGTTGCTGAAAGTTGTGTTCAGCCTCTTATTTGCAGCTTGCACTGCCTTTTATCTGCCAGAAAATCTCACGTTCTCAGTTTGTCCATATTTTTCTGCAGGGGCTTAAATAGTGACAGAGAGCACAAGGTGAAGAACTTATCTGTGGTTTCTGTGCCACTGAAAATCCCTGTGGGCAGATGCCAGCAGAAAAAGTCTGAAAGAGTGAAAGAACAGGGGCTGTAGACTAGTAAATGGTTTTATCCATTCCCTTTTCTTAGTTCCAGAAGAAAATGTCCTTCTTTGAGTCTGTGCCAATGCCTCGGAGAGTTTCTGTTGACCAGTGGCATTCATCTTGTGGGTTCTGTGTGCGATTAACCAAGGGTGTGATCTTGCAGCAGGCTGAACGAAGCGCAGCTACCGCTGTCAGGAGATCCAGCAGCCGGTGGTTGTGGCTAGGATGGGAATTGCCGGCCTGCAAACCGGCCATAGAAACAAGATCTGAAAGGCAAGAGCTGTAGTGCAGGGGTTTGCTGGCGTGCAGTCCCAGCTGGTGAGCCGGGCACCACTCTGGCTCGGCTGCTCTCCCGTGGGTACGGGGGAGGATGCTTGGAACGGGGTCAGCTGAGAACTGGCGCTGCCTTGGCAGAGGGGTGGTCTGTGGCACGCTGAGGGCCAGGTTCTGCTTTCTGTTACGTAGACAGAGTTTCATGCACCTTAATCTAGACTTAGACCCGTGAATTCCACTTTGGCTATTTACAGAAGCAATACCTGAATGGGTGGGCAGTGGGAAGGAACTGGGGTGAGCTCATGGACTGCAGGGAGGTAGCTGACAGGTAATTAGAGGAAACCAAGCACTGAGGGGAAGCAGGATTCAATAGCCCTGTCTGCAGAGTCTAAATGGCTGTGATAATGGCACATCCCTTTCCAGAGTCTCTTTCCTCTCCAAATCACCTTTTAAACTGTATTCTGCGTTAAAGGGTCTGGACTGAAACCAAACAGAAAAGCAAGCAAGCAGCCAACGCAACAAAAGCATCTGAGTGAACCCCTCTCTAAAGGCAATACAACCCGTCAGCTGGGAACTGACTGATTTTGATTTATGGTTTCTTTATCCTGCAGAAGCAGGAAGGTAATGAACCAGTGTTTTGATCTTTGTGGGCTTTCCTGCAGCAGTGAGGAGATCAAAACAAGCTTAACTATTTCTGATACCCGCTTTCTTCCCACTCCCCCTCCAGCACCTTACACGGCACTGAAGAACATGGCTCTTGTGGATGCCACAGACCCACGGCACGTCTCCGTGGGGCAGTGGGGCTCCTCTGGCCGCCCTCAGCACAGCGAGGGCTGGGACAGGACCCTCCCGTGCAGGGACAGACTCTGTCCTGACCCATCCCGCTCGCTCGGGAGCTCCCCCAGTTCTCGGCAAGCCTCGGGCTTTGCAGGTCCGGAGGGTGCTGGCGGTGCAGAGGTGGGGAGGGGGCTGCTCCCTGCCCCTCGCCGCAGGACGGGGAGCGGTGCGGGTGTCGGGCTGGGGCAGGGTCTGGGGTGCTCGCCCCTCGCAGCAGGGAGGAGGGGTGCGGGCGCGTGGGGGGAAGCAAGCGGAGGAGTTACCCTCTCAGTTTGCAGAAATGCTGCTGTAGTTCTTCTTGGTGGGGAAGGTCAGCTGCCCGGAGAGGTCCAGCGACAGCGCCTTGGGGTGCAGCACCCGTCGCTGGTACAGGGGGCTGGAGCTGGCCCTGGCCGAGTAGAGCATGGCCAGCTCGGGGACCGACAGGCTGGCTTCTGGCTGGAGAGCCTCCACCACGGGCACCGGCTCGCTCCTGCTGCGCGGCAGGCTCGGTGAGGGCTGCAGGCTGTGCCGCTTGGGCGGCGGAGGGCTGTGGTTCTGGAACCTCACTGTCTTCACTTGCTGTAAGAGAATGGGACCAGAGTCACGGGGGTGAGCTGAGGGGGCAGCTGGCTCCTTCCTGGGGACAGAGGATGCCTGCGGAGGAGCCCAGTGTGATGTGCAGCTGATGACAGGTGGAAGAGAGCACCCGGAGCTGGCACGGTGTGGTGCAGCAGAGCCACCAGCTATCTCAGAGGCCGGGGAGAGCGGTCCAGAGAGAACTGTCACCAAGGCAGCGGGAGAGTGAGGACGGGAAGGGCAGGTGGCCATGGACATGAGGTGGAGGGGCCTGTCCTGCCTGATGGAGAGCCTGCAGATTGCCTCCAGATGCTGAGGTTCCTCCTGGGAGCTCTGAGCTTGTTTGGGCTTTCAGGGGTCTGTGAAGCGATTGACTTTGTGTGCGCCATGGGAAGGGATAACTCTCCCTAGGGCAATTTGCAGAATGACTTTTATCTTTATGAAACGTCTTTCTGTCTGCCACAGGGGATAGATACTTCCCTTCTAAATGGCTCAGCCAAAGCAACGTGAGGCAATGGGGGAAGCTCTGTAGGGACCAGGCTGACAGGGTCTAACACCCAGGTCTGTGGCATTTCCTCATTCTCTGCCAAACTCTCAGGAACCTTGGTGGGATTCTTGCACAATTTAAGACCTCAGAAGTTTCAAGATTTGATCATGACTGAACATTGGTTCATTGGAAAGAGACCCTGCAGCATCTAAAGGACTTAATCTGAACAGCAGCATTACAAATACCTGCTTTCTTCATGCGGGTACCAGCCCCAGTGCTGCTGTCAGAAGAAAACCTGGCAAGAATGAAGCCCTGACGGGGTTTGGCTGCAGTCAATACTGGCCTGACCCTTAATGCCAGTCCCAAGAGGGCCGGGGCACCCCTGGGGCAGCAGGTAGCTGCTGGTCCTACCTTCTCGGCGCTGTTGCGGGAGGTGTCTGGCTTCACCAGGATGGACGGCGGGGCTGACGCAGGTGGCTTTGGAGCCGCCTCGCTCTTGGCTGGAGGGTCTTTGGCATCCAGGATCACGGAGCTGCACACAGAGGGAGCCCTGCTGTCCCCTGCTCTGGCCACCAGCGAAGCGTCGTGGGAGAAGTTGGGCGCGGTGGCGGCTGCAGCAGGGATGCTCTGCGGCTGGACGCCGAGGTGCTGGTAGAGCTGGATCGGCTGGGGCCGCAGCGCAGCCGCGGGGGCACGCCTGAGGGAACCGGCCACCTGCAGAGGGGTCCCTGCCTGCCCCGGCCTCTGCAGGGACCCGGCTGGGGAGGAAGAGCAGAGGGAGAGGCCGTCAAGGGTGCGGGCAAAGCAAGAGGCAGAAGCGAGCGGTGGTTGCAGCCCTGCACCAACAGCCCCGTTGGTGGGGATGCTGGGGGGTCGTAGCTCCCGGGGATTGCCACACGCCTACCCCCGTGTGCTGGGACCGGTGCTGCTGCCTCCTCCACAGCCTCTCCTGCTGGGGAGCAGCCCCACGGTGGGGTCCTGTGGGGGCCCAAGGTGCTCCCTGCCCCCTCCCCACAGGCAGGACAGGAGCCCCGCTCCCCAGCCCTCTGCAGCCCTCGCGCTCCTGTGCTGTTTGTGGCTCCTGCTTGGCTGCTCCATCCCATAGCTGCTTTTCTTTGGCTTGGGAAGCCACACGTTTTATTTCTGTAGCAGCAGTTTCTTGCTGTTCACAAGACTGACTTTTTTCTTTTTAAACAGAGCCACCACCGGAGCCTGAGTCCTTTACAGTAAAAGAGCTCTTAAGAGGAATCCAATTTCAAGTCTAAAACCACTGCCACTGGCCCTTGCAAATGCCTCCCCCCTGCCCAGGTCCCTGCCTGCTCCAGCAGCAGCGCTGCTTCAAGTGTTGGAGAAGGCACCATTCAGTTGCCCACACACCCTTGGAAATGTGTTCCAAGGGCTGAAGATGAACCTTGCCAGCTTTGTTAGGATGTGACCAACTGAGCTCTGCAAAGACCTCGGCAAAGCGTTTTTTTTCTGCGCCGAGTCAGAAAGCCCAAAGGTAGGGAGCTGAGCGGGGCTGGGGGAGCGGGACCGCGGGCTGCGCGGCAGCCTTGGGGAGGGGGTCACCAGAGATCCCTCCGTCCTGGGGAGGGGTCTCTGCCGCCCCGGGCTCTGCGGCTCAGGTGCGTGTGTTGGATCTTTGCGGAGGAGGAGAGAAATAGATGGGAGCTTTTTCCCCTCTAGCTCTGCAGCATCAAGGCTTTTGACTTCACAGTTCTGCTGGGTAACTCCTGCTGCTTTTTTTTTTTTTGTGGAGTATCCTTGCTCACCTTCAGGCTATTCATGATTTTATGCATCTCAGATATTTCTAAGCTGATTTTTTTTTTTTCTCCTGAAATAGAAGTTATTCTATTCTCTTGATCATCCTCCTGCATACTTCTCCTGATTTTACTATATTCCTTTTGAGCTACCAGAAACACATGAAGTGTTCAGGGTGTGAGTTCACCAGAACTGCCCCCATGGCACAGCTGAGTGAACTCCCTCTTGTTCCGAGAGTTCCTTTCTTAATAATTCCTAACAATGTTCTAAGTTAACCTTTTCTTTTTTCACAAATTGCTCCTGAGCATGGGACTCTCACAGAGCTGTATATGGCAATTCCAAAGCCTCTCTCCAGAGTGACAAAAGCTAATTTAGTGCCCAAGGTTGTGTGTGTGTAATTAGGATTGTTTCTCCCATATCTGCGTATCGACGTTTCAGCGGCTGTTCCAGTGCCAGTTGCTGGGTGTTGTGGATTTAAAAGGTTGGATTTTCCAATTTACGTTTTCCAAGATCCTGGCAGAAGTCCCTTTTAGAGACTGATGACGCTGTCCTGGTGCAGTTCACATTTGTCTTGCTGGACTTTAGTTTTGTCTGTCATGCAAGGGCACTTCTGTGCCTGGTGGCCTCCCTCGCAGTGTTTGCAGGTTTCTGTTAACCAGTGCATCCTGAGCCGCATCCCCGTGCCCGTTCAGGACACGGTCATCAGCTGCCCCCCAGCAGGGAGCTGTGCCAGGCTCTGGCGTGGGGCCAGTCAGAAGGGGAGAGCAGGGGCATCGCCCCCAGCCCTGCAGGGGATTATCCCCCCTGGGCATTTCACCCCCTCAGCTGCCAGCCTGGAGGGCTGACCCGCAGAGCTCAGGGCGGGTTTTGCTGTGCACAGCCTAGAAAGTGTCGTTTTTCTGCGCAGGCAGCGCCTCGCCCAGCAGCAGGATAACGCTGCTTGTGCTCAGCACTGCAGCCCAGCTGGGGAAGACCCCTTGGAAAGACCCCTCCCAGGAGCTGGTTTCCCAAGGGGGATGCAGCTGGAGACCCTGGTCACTCTGCAAACCCGCTGCGTCCCCCCAGCTCACCCGCGGGTGACAGGAGATGCTGCGAGTGCCCCAGGGAGTGGCTGGTCCCTGCTCCTGTCCTGCTGAGCCCAGTGCAGGAGCCCAGCCCGGGTGGGGACCACTGGGGAAAGCTGCCACCCTCCTGGGCACATTCCCTGCTTTTTTACAGCTCCGATGCTCCCTGCAGGCAGCCAGCCTGGTTTGGGGGGCACCTGTCCGCCGTCTCCCTCCCCGACACCGCCCCAAAGCGCTTACTCTTCCTCGTGCTGCCGCGGCCGCGCCGCAGCGATGCTTGTCCTGGGGCCACGCTCCTCCCGGGCGAGGGGATGGGCACTGGCAGCAGCACTGGTTTCAGGGGTCTGCTTTGTCTCGGGCCGTTCTCTGCGATGCTTCCTTGGGAGGAGAGGGAGGAGGTCGAGAGAGTCCAGGAGGCATAGAGGGAGGGCATCTTCGAGTCGGAGAGATTAGATTTCCTGTTCAGAATGGAGAAGAAAATAAGCTGTGATGAGACTTGTGGTTTTGTGAGGAAAGCAGGAGCTTGCCCAGAAGGGAGCTCGGTGGTTTTAACGCCTCTGCAATGCTCCCAGCTCAGGGCTTTGGTGAGAAATGCGATGGACATCACAGCCAGCTCAGGTTTCTGGTTCCATTATAACAAGGGCTTTCATCTTTCTGCATCTGATTGATATTCAATATCCCAGATAGGGTCGGGATTTGTTACAGTAACCCCACGGCATTTCAAAAAGGACATCTCAACACCAGCCCTCCTTCCAGAATGCGCCCAAACACACTCCTTCCTACCCCTCCTACCCCTTCCCTGCACCGAGCGAGCTGGGTGGCACCTTCAGCCAGAGCTGTGCCAGGCACCTCTCTGGGCAGGTCCCTGCAGACCTCCGGGCAGAGGCAGGATTTGTGCTCTTGTCACCTGGCTCCAGCTTCCCCTGCACCGTCCTGTTCCCCTGCACAGCACCTACCTTGGACCGTCCTCCTCCCCTGCCTTCCCCAGGGAGCTCAGCCCTGGGCTTTAACCTGGAGCCACTAAATTGCCAAAACAAAAGTCAAGCCTTCCCCCGCAGCACGCGGGCTAAATATCGCTTCAGAGAGGGGGCCACAATGAAATCCTTTTGCTAACTCATTAAAGGATTCCTCTGAGTCTTCTTTACATTTATGGGGGGTGGAGGAATGGTTTATAGTTTAATAACTGAGCAGTGATTCATCAAATAACTCAGGCATCAGTTTATTATGAAAAAAATTCCAAAGGAGGGTAGAATAGCAGCTCCAAACCCAGTGCTGATGGCTGGAGTGTTTTATGAGGCTGTTTAGGGTGACTGGGCTGTGCTCTCGATTATTTGCTCTGTTTACTGGGGGGGGCATGGTGTTATCAGGGCTTATATGGCAAAGAAATGAGCTGAAGAGACAAAGACTGAACATGGGGTGATGTTGGGACTAAAGCAGCACTGGGGCCTCCGGTGTGAACGGAGGGATTTGGCAAAATGAAGTATCGTCAGGAAAAGAGAAGCAATGGGTGAGAAACCAAACGGTGGTGAGAGGACCCAGGAGTGTAAGGTGGCTTTTTGGTGCGTGGTTAGAAGGCTTTGGGGGTGGCAGAGGCTGAGGTGCCCCGGGTCCCCCCTTGGTGCAGAGGGGTGGGCGGGTGTGCAAGGAGCTGATCCATGGGAGCGGAGCTCCCTGCCCCTGTCCATCCTAACCCCGCTGCGCAGACCGGGCTGGGCCATCGCCCCGAGTTTCCAGACATGGAAACCCTGCTCCATGGAGCGAAGTAACAGTCGGGAGAGAGGTGTCCTGGCTTGTGCCCCCTGCTGCTAGAAGCAGAGCTCTGTGTTTCTAAGCTGTTCTTGAGTGTATCTCAGAGGAACCCAGGGCACAGACAATTTTATTTTTCTCTCCTAAATTGTATATTTTAATTATTGCTCTTTCTAATGCGTGTTTGTGTAGTTAGGTCAATGATGTCCAGCACTTCAGTGCCAGCTCTGGAACCAGTATTTTGATTCTAAAAGAACCTTCAGCTTGTGCTTTCCTTTCTGGCAGGGGGAAAAAAGAAAAAAAACAAGACACGAGTCATGCAACAGGAGCAAAGGTGAGTCCAAGCACAGACATGCTGCCGTTCACCCTGGCTCCTGGGCTGGCTCACCGAAGCGTGCCGGCTCTGTCACCTGCCCGGCTCTGACAAGGCTCCGGGACTGAATTTAACAGTGATGGGAGAAGCTGCTGATGCCTCTGTCGATGTCCTGGGTTCAAAGCAAGTGGACAGGGGCCAGTGTTGCACTGCTTGCCCACCTGGACCGGGTGCCTGCTCCGAGGGGAACGCTGCCGGCCCCCTCCCCTCCCTGGGTGCTCCCCACTCCCGTGGGGTGTGTGCGGCTGCGGGCACGGAGAGACAAACGGAGCGAGGGCTGCCGCGTGTCACAGAACCCCGGAACGTTTTCAGTTGGGAGGGACCTTGAAAGCCCAGGTGAGGCAGCCCTGGTCCCTGTTAGTACTGCAGGGATCCCTTGCAGAGGTTTCTCTGTGGGAACAAGAAGACCCCAAATCCCGCGTGTTACCCGCTGCCCTCTCTGCGTGCGTTTGTTTCATGCAAGAAAGAACAGACCTGAAGAGGGGAGCGACGTAGTTGCTGGGGAAGATGCCCACTCTCCCGGTGACGAGGGACATGCCCCGCAGCCAGCCGTCGTGGTCTTTCCCGAAGACACGGACCCCTTCTCCCTTCTGCAGCTCCAGCTCCTCCGGCCCGTGCGCCGCGTAGGAGTGGAGAGCGACGCACCTGCGGAGAGCGGGGTGAGGGGAGGCAGAGCTGCCCCGCGGGGACACATCCTGCCCCTCCCGGCTTTGGCTGCGCTGAAGAACTGGTCCCGCTGCCGTCGGGGGACCGCGGCTGTTCGCCTGCAGCCTCTGCAGCCGGCGCCTGCACCAACTGTTGGGGTGCTGCCGTTACCCTGCAGAGAGCTCGCAGGGAAGAGACCGCCCCTCGCTTCAGGCCGAAGGGGATACGAATAACAGAGCCAACGGGAATGGAGAAGTTCCCGTCCGTGGTTCCTGTCCCAGAAGTGCCAGCCAAGGGCAACAGGCGCTAGGGAGGAGGGAGCTGCTGTCCTGCACCTCGCATGGTGAGTGCTCCACTGGGTAACTGCCCGAGGGCTCACGTGTGCCTGTCCTAAGGCGAAGCAGCAAGAAGAGAGCGTGGGCTGGATGCTCTGTCCAAGCGACAGCATCACGGGAACATTCTGCCTTGGAAGTATGTGCTGAGCCAGAGGCTCTGCGTCTGCTCTCCTGGAGCACCCCTGAGCTGGAGGCTGGGGAGGACCCTGGTGCTGACCCCGTCCTCCTGCTGCAGAGCCTAACGGTGGGACCTGCTGCTGCCACGGAGGGGCCTTTGGGAGTGGGCGAAGGGATGTGGCTCTGCTCTGGGCTCCTGATGAAACTGGACTGGGAAGTACTCCGAGATCCCCTCTAGATCTCTCTGTTATGGTTCTAGAACTACAACTAGGTGCTGAAGCCTTGCTCTCTACAGTGAACCACACAGCAAAACAGGACCAAAAGAAAAGGCATGTTTTTCAGAACTTTCCCCTGTTTGTTCTTTAAAGAGCTTTACTTGTCTCTGGTGTAACACGGTTAATTTAATTGTATTGTTGTTTTGGGTTTTTTCCAAGGAGAGTGTGGTCTACGCCCAAATGTTAACGAGTTACTGACCAATGAAACAATTATCAGGTATTGTTTAAAAAGCAGAAGCCACAGACGAGTTGTGTAGCTAGTTCAGGACTATCCCACAACTTTAACAAAGATTTCTCTCTCCCTGTGGTTCAGAGCTTGAGTGTTTGACTTGTTTTTGTACATGTTTTTATAAAGTGACTTCTCCTCCTGTGACTTGCAGAGGCTGGGCAAGGCCCCGTGTCGGGGTGTGCTCATTCTGCACCAGTTCATCACTTCACACGGGGTCTGCCCCATGCAGATACTGGTTTGATATTGCAGGGCTGAAAAGGGAGCCGATTGAACACCCTAGTACAACCCTCGTTCTGCAGATAACTTTAAGGTCTTGGGAGTTTTCCTGTGCTCAGGACTGAGTGTATGCCACAGTCGGATGATCTGAAAGCAGCCAACGTCATGAGCGTGGTGCGGATCTACAGATACCACTCGTGCGTGCTGGGGCAGCCGCCGCGCTGGCTCGATACCATGGAGGTGCTAATTACTGTGTAGACCACTTGTTGCTGGTGTGTTGTTATGAGGTAGCTACTATAGTGCCAGGCTGATGAATCTTATCTAGAGGAAGACCAATCATCACAATATACTACCTGCAAATTTAAATTCTGGGAAAGTTTTGAGAGATTGGATCATGCAAAACACCAATGACTTTCAGTGTTTTAAAATAAATAACTAGGGGTGCTTAAGGAGTAATTAGTTTCTTTGTATTATAAAAATAAAAAATGTAGTGTTGAGAAATAGGCAGAACTGTGTATCTGTGAGCACTGGCACGAGGTGCAAGGATAGCTCACCTCCTGGGAAGATACTCATTCTACTGAGATCCTGAGTCTTTGCAACCCCCTCCTTAGGCCAGACAAGGACATTCCTACGTGGATCTGTGTTTGGATCCAAGCTCACGGAGCCTTTATCTCCTGCCTTGCAGGAACCTGGAGGAGCCTCAGGTGAAGGTACAGGAAGCTACACGACCCCCCCCAGGTATTTGGGTTTCCTTACGTACATGTAAGCTGATATGTGATGCTGCAGGTGGGGAAGCGTCACGATGGCTGCTGAGTGCCCCAGGGATCCTGGATAGTAAGATGCACTGACCTGCAGGAAGAAAGAAAGCCAACAATATGTCAGTCTGAGTAGAGGCTTGTTTTAGCCACTGGAGGGGCAGCTTAAAACATTTGACAGGCTTCACCCCCCTTCAGGAAGACACCCAAAGATGTTTCAAGAGAAAGAAGTTTGGAGCATTTGACAAAAAAAAAAAGAGCAGGCAGTAAGAGGGAGACTCAGGGTCCCTTTCCAGGGTATGGCCAGGTTGTCCCAACGGTGCTTATCCTGCCCTGTAGGGAGCTTGTCGGGACAGGTAACCCGGCGTGGGAGCGGGCTCTTGGTCTGATGGTGAAACAGGATAAACCTAACCAAGTAGCCGTGGTTTCCAAGAGCTGCGGTTGAGCCCCAAACCTGTAACTGTGGCTGATCTCCTGTATACAGGATCCACTCGAGAGGGGGTTGCTCTTACGCTCGCTGCTGTCTCACCCTTTTCACTTGGCTCTGAACAAGGCGAGCCCCTTTGATTCACTCCCTGAGTCTGCTTCAGGAGGAAAAAGGAGTTTGGGAAAACAGCACTCCAAGGCCAGACTTCGCTGACCAGGAGGAGACTGCTGCATCTGCAGGTGGGGATTGGTGTAATCGTTGCTGTTTCACTTGTTAGTTATTTAGCTCCAGCTGGGAGTATTGGCATTGTCTAAACCCTAAATAATACAGTCCTTGCTGCAGTGATCTTTTAATCACTGTTATTAAAGGTATTTACCTTGTCTGAGGTGTCCTGAGGAGCTCCAGACCTGTGCACACACGCAGTGCCAACCGTGCCGGGTCAGGGGAGCTGCTGCCACGCCACGGGCAGTGTGGGAGCACAGGCAGAGGCACCTCGCCTGGGTTTGCTCTGGTTTGGGCTGGCCCTTTCCCCACCATCACTGCATCTGCAGAGGGGTACCAGCCACCCAAATGCCCCCTCTGGGTTCTTTCTCTTTCACGTGGAAGCTGAGCTGCCTTTCAAATGGCAAAAGCAAAACAATTTAAGCAGAGACCCCCCCTCTTATAGGAACATGAGCCCTGTTTCTGCTCTCTTTGAACTCCTGACCAGTCCTAGCTGGCTGCCTTGTTTACGTGCCCAGCAGCCCGGCAGAGGCTTAGCTGCAGTAAGGATGCTGACATCACTCTCCTCCCAGGGTGGTCCATCCCAGCGGGGCTGGAGCCGTGGCACTAATACCCTGTGCGTCCCTATCGCCTGGCTTTGGAGGCTCTCCAAGGGCTTTGTGAGGATTAGGAGATTAGCGAGGCTTCTGCAGCCCCACGGCAGCGGGCAGGGTTCGTTATCTGCGCTTGGCAGGCGGGGGGCCGAGGTCTGTCGTGGGGGACGGAGGGGGCCACGCTGGCACACCTGGCACCGCACGGCTCTGGGGTGGGACAGTGGCCGCAGGGGTATCTCTCTGCCACTGATCACCAGCAGCTTTTGCTTCTGAAAATGGTGAGGATGAGGGATGCTGCGGAGCCTGGCCCAGGAAGGTCCTGGTTACCAGACACGCTGGTCTGTGCTGACTCTGCTCGCTCCTTCTTGTCCCTTTGGATTCTCTCTTTGCTTTTCTGCCCATCACCTGTGCTGGCAGCGCAGCGCACAGAGCTGAAGGCAGAATGGCGCTGAGGGAGCGAGCTCAGCAGCGTGCTGACCTGCGCACGGGGGATGGAGGGAAGGAGGGCAGTGTCCAGCCTGGCACGCTCGGGATGCTCTCTGAGCTATCCCTTCTAATGTATCCTGGGATGAACTGCTGTGGGTTCGGTTTTGGGCCCCTCACTCCCAGCAGGACCTTGAGGGGCTGGAGCATGGCCAGAGCCGGGGAAGGGTCCAGAGCACAAGGGTGCTGAGGAGCAGCTGAGGGCCCTGGGCTTGTTCAGCCTGGAGAGAAGGAGGCTGAGGGGAGAGCTTCTGGCTCTGACAGCTCCTGACAGGAGGCTGGAGCCAGGGGGGTCGGGCTCTGCTCCCAAGGGACAAGTGACAGGACAAGAGGAACCGGCCTCAAGTTGCCCCAGGGGAGGTTTAGGTGGGAGCTGAGGAACAATTTCTTCCCCTCCAGGGTTCCCCAGGGCTGTCCCAGGCTGCCCAGGGCAGGGGTGGAGTCCCCGTAACCCCTGGAGGGGTTTCCAAGCTGTGGAGCTGTGGTGCTGAGGGACAGGGGGCAGTGGTGCCCGGGCACTGCTGGGGGAAAGGCTGGACTCGATGATCTGAAAGGTCTCTTCCAACCAGAACGATTCTGTGATTCCGCAGTCCCCGTTTGAAACCCAGCACTGGGCACGCTGGAAGGGTTCGCTGTGCTCTGCTGTTGCTGGAGTGTGGCTGCTGTCGGGAGGTGAGAACAGCATTCCCATCACGGCAGGGTGGCTGGGGAATCTTGGGCCAGCGGGAAGTCACCAGGCTGGATGTGGCTGGAGCTGTGCTCTCCAGCAAAGACCACAGGATCTTTAATGATGGAAGTTGTCAGGGCTTTAATCTCATTCATTTCAAATCTAATTTCTAGCGGTCATGTCTGTAGCACGGTGCTGGGGCGCTGCCTTAGCAAGGAGCTAGGGGAAAAAAAGTGACTCACCAGCTCTGTAGCTTGCCAGTAAATTAAGTTAATTAAAAAAAGGCATCAACCATAGCTTCTGTCTCTGGACCTGGAGTGGCAGGTCAGCTTCAAACCATCTTTGCGTTCCTCATTTTCTAGTTCAGGTAGGGTCAGACCAGGCTCTCAAACAAGTAAAGCTGAGTGGAAATTATAATTCTGTTTTAATAATTTTCGTAAGCAAAATGTTCAAAATGTGTGGATTTGAAGTTTCTTTTTCCTTCAGGGGAGCAAAATGCCAGCCTCTTGCTGGTTTTCCTGATGGAACTGTGTTGAAATGTCCACTTCTGGATGGAAAGCACAGTGTCTTTCATCCCTCTCTACTCCCCTGTGCATGAAGCAGCGATCCTTTCAGATCCTGCATCAAAGCTGGGTTGGTATTTTTGACAGAGGAAAAATGAATGAAATATTTTGCAGCCCCGTATAATTGATTTCAGCATTCACTGCTGCTAATCTCCTGTGAGTACCTTGCCAGCCCTTGTAAGTACAGAGAGTTTCATTTCCTGCCTCTCCTTTAATCCCTCTCCGCCTCCATCTCTCCGTAGCTCGCTCCATCTCCCCGCAGAGCCCTGCGGACCCTGGCGCTTCCCTGGCAAGGGGCTGCCCTGTGGGGAGGGGGATTTTCCCCGTTCCCTTGCGGGCCAGCGCTCAGGTGCTTCTCGGTGCTACTGAAAGTTGTGCCCTCACGTTTGGGGTGGTTTATTCCTTGGAAAAGCCAGGCATGCCAGGCGGCAGATGCCGGGCTCGTCAGCACTGTACCGAGCGGCAGAGGGGGGAAGCAGCTCTTAGCCAGACAGTTCCTGACCCAGGTCCCGCCAGGCCCGAGGGAAGAAGCTGGGCTGGGATGGGGAAGGGATTCCTGCGGGTGCTGGCGGCAGGTTGGGTGCAGGGAGCAGTCGGAGGGTGCAGTTGGGCAGCGCCACGCTCCCCTCGCCGGCAGCCGTCCTGCTTGCACAACCGGCACATGCACAGGCACGGTGCACCGCGAGCTCTGCAAACTGGTTCTGGCTGCTGCCCGAGCCCAGCTTGGCACCACGGCGGGGAAGGAAGAGCAGGAGGAGGGCTGGCGGCAGCACCAGCCGCTGCCGGTTATTCCCTTTTATGGGCCGAAACGAGGCCGGCCTGATCCTCGTTGGTGGAGATGCCAGGCAGGCAGGCACGGTGTGGTTTGGAAAGACCTACAACCGCCCGGCACAGCCTCAGCAGCTTCGGCTCCCGCTGCCCCACCGAGTACCAGCATCGCTGGAGACGTGACCTGGTGGGGGGACGTGTCATGCATGGGGTGCTTCGGGGGATGCTGAGGGTCTGTCTCCACGAAATGTCTGTAGCCTCATAGCTTAGGGCCAGCATCAAGCTACGGGAAAGCCCCTTTTTTGACCCCCACCCCAAAGAAAGCAAGGGTATATGCAGTGTCTGTCTGGAAGTCTGCCCTTGCGGAGGATGCGGATTTAAAGGCTTGGGTAGTAGCAGGGTCACTTGGTTTCCAGTTTGATTGCTAAGGTTGCTCTGCTGCCCCATCACTGAGTGATGCTGTGACCCACTCTCCTGTGTTCCTAGTCCTTTCTAGTGTCAAACCACAGCTCCTTTCCTTCCAGCTGGCCTCACAGGGCCTTGCATCCTTATCTCAGACAGGGAACGGAGATAGGGCACTCTCTGGAAGGAGGAGTGAAGGGCTGGGGTGCTGCCGATGGGGCAGCTCCAGTCAGGAGGGAGAAAAGCTCCAGTGCCTGGGGGCAGAGCCAGGGGGCTGCAGCTGCTCTCAGACCTCTGTGTTTCGCAGGGAGCCCTGGATGGGGAGCTGGATGTTCCCTGGCTGTCAGGGAGGGCAGATGCTTGATGCACATTCCTCCTGCCAGTGATTCACCACTAACCCGGTGCAGCTGCCGCAGCATCACCAGCCGCTCGCCATCTTAGGCAAACCCTCCTGTTCTGTGCCATCCCTCTGCTCAGGCATCAGTGCTGGTGGCCAGGGGCTGGGCAGGGGGCACCTTTTACCCCCTCATCCTTGCCCAGCCTACGCCATATACCTCACCCTCGCCTGCCAGCTTAGGGTTATCCAACCCTGGGTTTGGTCTCCTAGGACAATTCCCACTCAACTGGTTAAGTCCCCTCCTACTTCATTCCCAGCAACTATTCGGTCTTGCCCACCATGTCCCAAACTCCTCCAGAGAAGCTGTGCTCTCCGGGGGGGGACGTTTGACTGCAGCCACTGGTGCCCCTTACCCTGCAGAGCTGTGTGTGAGCATGGGGTCAGCACCTGGGCAAGCCCCAGGGAGGATGCCAGCCTGGAGCCAGGAAGGCTGAGCTGCAGACCCACCTCCCTCTGCAGCACCGTATTTGTGAGCACCCCCAAAGATCCAGGCTGCTCAGTCTCTGCGGACTGACCGGGGAGCAGGAAAATGCACAGAGGCAGTTAAGGGTGTGACTCAACCCACTCTTTGCAACACTGCTAATAACAGAAGAGCCCAGCTCAATACTTGTACTGCTGGTCTCCAGTAGGCACACAACTCTTCATTGCTTCCAAACTTCTGGTTTATCTGCAGTAGTTTAAGCCCAAGAAACACAGGGCTTTCGCTCCCAGGTAACGCTGTATGTAAAACTAATAGCCACGGAACAGCTGCCCGTTCGCAGACGTGCTGCTGTTTCCCAGTCTCAGCACCTACTATCACAGCTGAACTTCAACCAGAAACAGCACCAGCTCTCGTCTCTCCCATTACTCCTCAGCCCTGCAGCTCCTCTCTGATCCCTGCCTTAGCAACAAATTCATGCCTGCAGCTTTTCCAGCTGATTAATACCAGGAAAAGGACCAGCGACCTCCGTGGGATATGGCCAGCATGGCCTGGCCTGGTAGTCTGCAGAAGAATCTCAACGCCACGGGTCAGTCATCACCACCCAAAGCCAGAAACAGAGAAAGGAAAAGCTACAGCCCGGCTGGCTCCATGAACAACACCGATCCTCCTGCAGACCTCCGGGAGCCAAACTGTTGTTTAGAAGAAAGGAAATCCCAGCCCTTCCAAGGCAAAATGTTAACGTGTTCCCTCTGTTGCTTCTGCTGTTGACAATAGTTCACGCCGAGACGTTTTTGGTAAAATTATATTGGGTTTGCGAGACATGATACTATTTCAATTGAATTAGAGTTCTATTGTAAGGCTTCATTTCCTCTCACATAAAACAGCATCCGACGTCCAAGGCTCCTCGCGGGCCATTGCTAAGTACAGAATGCCTGCTGGGTTTATTGCACAGACACCCAACTACCAGGAGCTGGCTTATTGCTTTACAAAGCGTTAGAGCAACCTTGAATATGAAAGATGTCCTATAAATCTAAACAAACCCCATTTGCTTCCATTTCAGATGATCTGTGAAGATTCTGTATTGAAATCTTTAGTCAGAGTGTGAAGAAGGAATGAGACTCTTTGCCTCCTAAAACAAGGTGTCGATAGAGTCCAAGAGGTCAGTCTACATTTATTATCTCAGCCCCAAATTGAGCTCCTCTCAGCACAGTCCCAGTTTTAGACTGCAGACTGGCAAGGGCTCCTGGGAATTGCCCTCCCCTGGCAGGAACCCGTCATCTGGACGTGGATGGATGTGGGCAGAGGGCTGGTCCAGGGCAGGGCAAAGACCCTGATTGCTTTTAGAAGGGCTGACAGCCCAGGTTACGAGCAGCCAGAGGCTGCTTTCTCATTTCTGCCGATGTCGGAGCGCTGCTGAATGGGTGTTTTGTGAGGAAGCCTGTCCTGGAGGCACTCTGGGGAAAGCTGTGTGGGTTAGGGTGCAGAAACAGGCTCTGTGCTGCCACTGTGCCTGTGTGTGCCCTGGTGGGAGGAGCAAGGGCTGTGTTTGGAGGTGCCCC
Organism: Todiramphus chloris collaris; assembly: GCA_025345505.1. Lineage (NCBI taxonomy): Eukaryota > Metazoa > Chordata > Aves > Coraciiformes > Alcedinidae > Todiramphus > Todiramphus chloris. The sequence continues at coordinate 4,606,004 of JANVCC010000135.1, read as the reverse complement.
AACGGGTGATACATTGTGCTGGGATTTGGGGCTTACTCAGGTTTTGTGATTAAGGCCAATGCTTATCCTGCAGGACAAGCACTGGGGATGCTGAGGACTCCTTGTGTGCTTGAGATTTACCAGCCTTGATTGAAAAATATTGAGACCAATTAATAGAATAGAAACACCAATTAATTAAAAGCGCAGGTTTTTACTTTTAAGCATGGGGGTTGGATGAAGAGGCTGTTAAAGCCATCACTGGCAGTGCAGACCTGCCCGGTGCTTCCTCACTGATCTCACTGGGCTTTTATCTGCTTGTAATTCAGAGGCTGATTCTGCAGGTCCTGCCATGCTGGTGCAGCTTCATTCTGTGAGAGGGGCTCAGGAAGGCCCTTGTCAAAGAGACGCAGGTGAGCGTGGCCAGGGGCTGGCTTTGGCTGTGCCTTGGAAATGCTGAGAGCGGCCTAGTTTTGATCTACATCGTTAAGTGTTCATGGCCAGGCTGGCCGGGGCTGTGAGCCACCTGCTCTAGTGGGAGGTGTCCCTGCCCATGGCAGGGGGGTTGGGACCAGATGAGCTTTAAGGTCCCTTCCAACCCATTCCAAGTAAGTGTTCCAAGTAAGTTACATGTCAAACCAGATGTTTGCCAGCAGCGCGAATCCAGGCACACACACGTGTGGCCATGGATGGGCTGAGGCTCGGTCAGCTCCCTCGGGTACCCACGTCCATTACTACTTGCTGAAATGAAAAATACTCTGTTTTGCAAGTTTTGCTCCCTACCCCCTCCCACTCTACCCCTGGGGCTGACCGCAGTAGGGCAGGAATCAGAATGGGGATGTGCTTTATCCACATTTAGCTACTCTGATAACAATGCCTCTCTTTGTGAATCCCCTCGGGCCCCTGACCTTGCCCGTTCACAAAGAGCAGCCTGACACGGGCCACGTGTCTCGTGGGCGCTGCGAGCACGCGTGCTTTGTCTTTGTGCTGGTGCCCGCGTTGCTGCCTGCGCATCGGGTGTGCGCCCCCGGGGTCTGGGGGCTCCTTACCTGGAGGGGAGCGCCGTAGGGGAACTCGGCCTTCTCGCTGCTCTGGGTGGCCACGGTGGGGTTGCTGGAGCTGATGAGCACGGGGGAGCTGATCTCCAGCGCCTGCTGCTCGGCCGGCGCGTGCACCATCCGGTTCAGGGTGTTCAGGGCGGTGGTGATGGAGAACTGCCGCAGGCTCTTGCGCCGCGAGTCGGGCACCTTGGGGAAAGCCGGAGAATCCGTGCCCTTTGATTTGGGAGACGCCGTGCGTAGGGACGCAGACTTGAACTGGGGGGACCAGTGGCCTTTGCTGGTCTGCAGGAGCTGCCTTGCAGTGGTGTTGGGCTGGAAGACAAAGGGAGACGTGATGGCATGTGTGCGGTCTGCTCTAGTGGGAGGTGTCCCTGCCGCGGTGGGGGGCTGGAATGAGTTGACCCAAACCATTCTGTGACTGTGAAAAGCTGCACCTGGCTCAGCCCAGTGCCTGCCCAGTTTTCCCTTTCCCCTCTCTTTTCCTGCCTGCCAGCAGAGCTGTGGTCACGTTTCAGATGACGTTACGAGTGTTCTTTAAAAGCCCGTGGCTCAGTCATTTCCCTGATAGGTTTTTGATGACAAATCCCAAACAGAAGATGACTGGTGCAGAGCTGACAGCAAAGTTAAAATTGGTTTGAGAAACCTGTTGCTTAGACAGCACAGAAGTGAGGCTGAGGCTTCTCCCCAGTCCCTCACAGAAAGCTTCATTCCTTGTCAGAGCCTTTGGCTTGCAGAGGTGTGAGGGGAGCCAGCTGACCCTCTAGCAGTGTTACAATAAATTTAACTCTAAATTAGGAGGCACCTCTTCCTCTTCCCCTTCCCCTGGGTGCCGGCACAGCCGGGTGCATCTCGCAGCAGGATGTCAAAGCCCTGCAGACAACGTTAGGGCATGAGTTTGGAGAAGCCCTCTCTGATGGTGGCTTTCCCAGCAGAAGTAGGTCCACCCAGTTCCATCTCCATAGGCCTAAATTCTCATGGCTTAATCCTGCTGCCACTGCAGGAAGCCTGGCTGTTGACCACGGGGTTTGAGGAGGGCAGAGTCAGGCCCCGCGGTTGCATAGGGGCAACGTCCAAGCAGCGCGGATCACACCGTGTTAGCAGCAAAGGGCATGTGGTGACAAAGCTTTTTACCACGATGGCTGCCAGAGGAATTAATCATGATTTACTGCTGACATTAACGAATTGCAAAACTCTGAGATTCTCCCCCACTGCTGTGAGGCAACGTGCCTGGCTCCCGGGACGGACACGGCTGCCTGTGGTGCAGGGGAGGTGCAGGTGTCTCTCAAGCATAAAGCAGGGATTGTTTTCACCTTTCCCTCCTCCTCACTCCTTTAAAAACCATGGTGTGTGCCTATGTGCACATATAAGGTGCAATACTGTCACTTCTCTAGGTAATTAAACTTTAGCCCTAGCCAGAAACGTTGTTCTGCCTTCTCTAAACACCAGGAGATGTGATAAAATGGGTCTCAAACCCCAGTGTCCAAGCCAAGAAAAGCCTTGCATCTCCCCAGACAGACCTGACTTTGCCTTCTCTGTAATTAATTTCTAATTCCTTGGCGGCTTTATGTGGCCCTAACTAACTTCTGTTAACGCCAGACTTAAATAAATAATTATTGAAGCTAAAATGATTTCATTAAGTGAAAAGACATTGTACAAAATATATTAGAGCTTCAAATAGGATGTTTTACTCGTGTCCCTTTATAAAACAGCCACAAAGCAGTGCTTGCTGTAATTATGATGATGATTACAAGTATTAATTTTATTTCTAGGAACTCTTGTTGGTGCCATGGACACCCTGCATCTCAAGCTACGCTGCAGGAACACAATTAACGTCTAGACCAGGGCTCGCAGGAGGCTCTCGGGGAGCAGGCGGCTCACGGGGCTCCGCAGCGCTGGGAACGCCGCCGGCCACGCACCGAGCTGTGCCGAGCCAGGCTGGAGGGGCTGGGGCCACCGTGACCGGCCACCCTCCTGCAGCCCCTGGGGCTCACAGGGCAGACCCCCCAGCAAACGAGAGCTGGTTGCAGCAGAACCCGCTCAAGATGAGATTTTGATATTTTGCCTGAATTTTGCAATTTTTTCTCATTTTTTTTTCCTTGTTGCAGAGACTTTGTTCCAGCAAGGTGTGGGGAAAGCTGTGTGCTCGCTGTCTGCAGGGCTGAGAGGCACCAGCCGGGCTGGGAGGAGGGTTCTGGCACCCGGTGCCAGCGCAGCTGCTGCCTGGTGTGGCACTGGGTGTGTGCGGCACAGAACGGCCCGTGTCCCCACCACGCGCAGGGTGGGGATGTCCCTGCTGTGCCACCTTATGTGTCCTCTGTTCTCACCAGCCCTGCCGAGGACGGTGATGATGCCACCCTGAAGGGCAGGAACATGGTGAGTCTGGCCCCATCCTCTTGCCCCCCAGGGCCCTTTATCTCTTGCTCAGCATTGCTCAGCTCCCCTCTCGGGCTGCTCTTCTCCAGCTGCACAGCCCCAGGGCTCTCAGCCTGTCCTCATCAGTGCGATGCTCACCAGCCCTCTGGTGCAGGGTGAGGGTGGGCTGGCCCTGCCACTTGGGAGAGCAGCCTCATCACACAGCCACGGCCCCGTCAGCTCCCCAGGACAGCTTCTGTGTGTGTTCTGAAACGCCAGCTCGACTGGCCTTACTCAGCACAATGCTCACACTTATTTTTAATTTAAAGGAGCACCTGTGGCTGAATCGGGACCGTGGACACGAGTCTGACGGCGCGGACATGAAAAGCCTTTGGCTGGCTGGACGGTTTCCATCGTGTGGAGATGCCTCTGTAATTGCCATGCACACAGCTAATAATGAAAATGGCTTTTTAGCTACCAACCAAGAGAAGAACCCCTGAGTAAGTGCTGAGGCAACTGGCGTCACGCTGCCGAGGAGCTCAGATCCCTGAGACCTGAAATAACCTGGCATTGCTGGAGCTGGGCGTTTGAAATGCTCCAGAGGAAAAAGGCCAGTTTGTGTTGACTGCAGCTGCAGCTCTTTGGGGGTCCTGCATTTCTGGGTGGCCCAGCAGAACTAAAATCTGCTAACTTTTAAGGTGTTTTGGTTTCATCTTGTTAAGGATATCTACTTTCTGGGGCGGTTGGGGTAAAGAGAATTTTACAGCAACAAATTTTCTTTTTTTTTTTTTCCCCCTTCTGAACTAATGTGCAAAGTTTGGTGCTAACATTGTCGTGACCCCAGTGCTGAAGGGGTGTCCCGTGCTGTGCACAGCGGGAGGAGCACGCAGCCTGGCACCGTCCCTGTCTCGAGGGCCCTGCAGGAGGGAGGCACTGGAGCAGCTGCTCCAGTCTTTGTCGTGGCATGGGCTAACACCCAAGCGCTGCTGCAAGGCTGGGGCAGGAGGGTGCTGTGGCCTCTTTGCAGAAGTGTCCGTGTGCTTTAGGTGTGTGTGAGCTCCCCGTGTGTGAACTCCACGGTGGGAGTGGAGATGAGCGCAGCCTTGCGATGGAAATAAGCAGAATAAGGTGTGAAACAAAGACAAACAGAAGTAGAAAGAAAAACAGATGCAAAGGGCAGAAACTGAGGAAGGTGCCTCCTTCTAATAAGGGATGACAGTGGCTGGGTCTTCTGCTCCTGCACTAGCAAACTGGGCACCCACCATCTGTAGAGCTGCTGGTGATGTGTGATGCTGCTCTCAACTGATTTTTCTCTTTTGTTCCTTCCCTTAGTCAGAAACTTCAGCTGTCTCTCAGCCGTTTGGCTTCTCCTGCCCCTGCCAGCCACGTCACATCCAGCTTCACCTCCCTGGAGACCCGTGGCCTGGGCCACAGCCACCCTCTCCTGCCTCTGCTCCCCGTCCGTGAGAGCATGGAGAGCACGGATTGCACCAGAGCTCTGCTGCCAGCCGGACGGAGAAAGAGGTGACTTCCCTGCAAGGACACTGATGCCTGCAAGCAGGGCTTTCTGTTCTGCTCTGCCCTGCCTCACCTCACTGTGACACTGCAGGGACAGTTGCCTTTGCTGGGAGGTGCAGTTACTCGGAAGAGCGTGGCCTCTGAGAGTGAACGCAAGCTCAGCAGCCTTTGGGGAATAAAGGGAAACACAGTAAAAGCTCAGGTGTTGCCCTGCAAATGTGTGCCTCCAGTGGGCTGGGTACTTTCCAGCTCCATAAACAACGTATCACAGAATGGTGGGGGCTGGCAGGGCCCTCTGGAGATGCTCTGGTGCCACCCCCCTGCTCCATCCAGCAGGGGCACCCAGAGCAGGGGCCCAGCAGCGCAGGGTCCAGCCGGGGTGGGAATCTCTCCAGACAAGGAGACTCCACAGCCTCTCTGGGCAGCCTGGCACAGGCTCCAAACCCTCACACCAAAGAACTTTCTCCTCCTGCTCAGATGGAACCTCCTGGATTCCAGTTTGTGCCTGTTGCCCCTTGTCTTGACCCCCAGCCTTTAGATATTGACAAATATTAGATATTTACAATCATTGAGGAGTAAGTATCCCCAGAACTGGAAGCAATTTTGATTAGTATGATCAGTGGGTGTCTTTTAGAGTTCTCCTTGGAGTTCTGTGGTCCTGAGAGGGGACCACCACCACCAGCCACTCCTCATCAGTGACAGCAGCGTGGGCGAGAAGGTGAGCCCAGGGGCTGCAATTGCTGCTCATGGTGGGCACTCGCATCCCTCTCTGGATGCCCCTTGTCCTGCACATATCCCTGTGTGCCCACGGGGCAGTCAGGGGGGCTAACTGCTGGCAGCAGTGTCTGAGGGGGCTTGGGAACCTCACTGATTTCCAGCACGGAGCCCCTGTGGGGCTGGGGAGCAGAGCACCATACGGTCTAAAGAACGCCCAGCCCCTGGCTGGTGCAGGTGGTGGTACCTTATGGAACGTCAGGCAGTCCTTGGCCTCGGTCTTGTCCCTGCTCCTCAGGTCGAAGCCGTAGAGTGCCCTGCCGAGGGGCGGTGCCAGGGGCAGCTGCTTGATGACTTGGACAGAGCTGGCTGGGAAAACGCCGCTGATCCCGTTGACCTCCCCCAGGTACCAGTTCTCGTCCAGCTGCCGGAGCAGCACGATGATGTCCCCCTTGTTGAACCTCAGCTCCCCGGGGTTGTGCCCTCGGTAGGTGTACAGGGCCTTGGCTCGCGGGACCTGTGGGACGAGAAACAGCCATTGCAGTGATGCTTAACGTAGATGGAATCCCCAAAAGCATTCGTAATTACTGGGAAAAATGTAAAGGTCTAAGTCTTAAGCGTGCATTTATTGGGATTAACTACCCACATCCTTTCTTGACTTTTTCTAATGAAGATGAGCTCCAAAATACTTATGCTAAATTTGTATCAAGATGAAAAGGAGGCTGAGCTTGTTTAAGAGTATTAAGAAACAGTTAAAGCCTTTAGTCTTCCCATGGGATCTTTTGGGCTGCTCTAAGGTCTCCCCTAATACGCTGTCTATTTGAACAAACCCTGGAATTTCTACTTCAGGATGACCAGAGGTTGCAGCCATGGCCCAGCTGGCCAGGCAGCTGTCACCTTCAGTGGCCAACTGTGCGTGGCGAGGAGAACGCGACCAGAGCAGGGTGAGAGCAGGGTCCTGCTCTCCTGGGGTTATTTCCCTGCTTTGACACCGTGTGGTCACGATTCTATTTCAGTTTTTAACCCATGTGACAGGAAAAGAGGCTTCTTTCTGTTATTGTCCTTGCAGGATAATGTGAAAGAAGAGATACACCAGAAGCAGAAGAGATGAGGGAACTTTGCCATCTTGACTCTTTTCAAAATGAAACTACAAAGTTCACTTAAAATAACTGTCGCTGTTTATGCTGGGAGTGGAGAGATGCAGCAACATATAAATTCAGCAAGAGCAGGCAAAAGAAGCAACTTTATTAATTTACAACCCCGTTTTATGTACCCTAGCCCCACAGGGAGATTGGTCAGTGATCACCCATCTCCTAGGGTGAGTGGTTAAAATATTTTTCCAATGTACCATAAACAGAACTTAGCAAAACACCAGGTGTTGGTCTAGTTTACAAAACCGTCCTACTGTTTCTCATAACACTGGTGAGAAAGGCAGGATTCTCACCGAATATTGTGAGAACCTAGGAAAATCCCTCTGCTAGCAGCTTTGCAGCATCCACAAATAACCACTTTTCTGACCCCTACTTATACTAGAAGCCTCACTGTGCTACAGAACGCAGCAGATCGTTTAGATGGCTGAACAGACCCCGAGCCGTCCCTGGGCTCAGTGCTGTCACCTCAAGCGCTACAACGTGGGGGCAGCCCGAGGGGGTTCCTTGGGAGGAGCACAGATAGGCTGAGGTTTTCTGCTCTCCGTGTAGCTGTTCTAGACGTGCACTTGCAGGGCTCTGGAATTTTGCAGTTTGGGATGGGAAAGTAGCTTAAGGGTCCTGCCTGCCTGGTCGATGGGATAAAAACCCCAGCGAGGGGCTCTGGGCACCTCCAACGGAGCAGCCCCAGCTCTGCATGGTGACATCTCCCAGATGCAGCACAGCCCAGAGTGTTAAGCGGAAAAAGCCAAATGCTGAACTCTGTTTCCAGCCTCCCAGCAGGTACCACAGCTGCAGGAGACACATGCCAAGAAAAGGGGAAGCCAGGGCTGTCCCCAGCAATAGAGCCGGGATCAGTTTTAAGAAGAGGTGCCAGTGATGGAAGCAGCCAGGGACAAGAGGCTTTTCAGCCTGTTCTCTGCCAGTCTCTGCAGGTCTAGATTGTCTGTCTCCACTTTTTAGGGTTTGTCATGTCATGTGTGGGAACTGCAGGAAAAACTTGTGGCTGGCAGAGGAACTCCATTAAAGTCAGGCAGAGGAGCTGCATTCATGGTCGAGTGCTTCAAACGCAGAGTCTTCAGCTCTGGTCCGCTGGCTGAGACATGTGGACTGCCACGGGGAGCTGGGTCCCATCCCACGAGAGCTCAGGTGCAGAGGGAAGTGTGCTGGGGGCAATGGGATCTACAGCTGCTGGCTCTGCATCTCCCAAATGTCCCAAACGGACAAAGTGCTTGTTTCTTTGTCATCTGCCCGTTGCTGTGGCCTGTGAGTAGGACCCTGCATTGCAGTTTTCCAAGCCATAGTCACTAAACCCCCTCCAAGCTCAGAGGAGACAGTACTTTAGTACCAGTGACCCATTCAGGCTTCTCCTGCCTTTTTCTGTGGAAGGAGATTAAAGCCATTTCCCCAGAACCACCCATGCTGGCACCCAGGGCTCAGGTAGGATTTCTGCAGAGTTCAACGCCCACCAGCTGCCCCAGGGAGGTGGAAGAGAGAAGCTCAACTTTAATTTACTGAAGTGTGGAAAAGATCAACTTTTCCATGGATATGATTTAGGTTTGGGAAGAGAACCTCTTCCAGCACTCCCAAACACTGATGCTTGGTAGGAAAAAGGAACCAAGAAGAGAAAAATTTTATGTGCTCTGTTTACTTCAAAGCATTTGAAACGGGAAGCAATTAGTTTAATGTCTAGTTCTAATTAACTCATTTTGTCTGTCAATTTGTGCTAACAGTCAGCACAGGCACTTGGTTTAGTGACACTGAAAGTACCGGGAAAAAAGAGAAAATTATGGAAGTGAGACTTGACCAGCTTCACTCTCCATCAGCCCCGGGAGCCTGGGGCTCGTGTGGGACATAGGGACCGTGTCAGTGCCAGCACCCAGGGAACTCTCCCTGCAGACACCTCTGGACCTTGGCAGTTCCTCACACCGACACGCAGACTGTGGGAACGGGGGTTACGGGGGGGCCAGTTCTCCTCAGAAAGACTCAGTGACAGACTTGCAGGTGTTAAATGAGGACAAGGAGCACAGAAAGAGACCTTTATTGCCTCAGGAGCGACTGGAAAACAAGCAGAGCTCATGCAAACTGCAAAAACAGGGCTTGGAAAGGAGTAGCACAAGCGTATGGGGATGGTGAGAGAATTGCTGCACGGCAAAATAAGGCAAAACATAAAAGGCATCGAGAACGAGTTATGGAAATGTATTAAAAATAAGAGAAACTCTGAAATGAAATGCATGCCTGTTGCTCACTGGGAAGAGTGAACAAGCAAGGGTTGCTGAGAGTCTGGAATGTTCTTTCTTCAGCAAAAGGATGAGGCAGGAGGGCAGGCTGGAAACCAGGTGGGACAGGCATGTTTGTACCGTGGGGCGGGCTGAAACTCACCCCTCCTGCTTGGATAGATGGGCCCTTTCTTCTAACCACAGTCACAACCTTCATTTCCTCACCTCCTCTTTAACCCTTCCCTCCTGCTTCCAGCCCTTTCCGATCTCATAGCCCATTCTGTGTTCAGGTTGCCCCCTAAGCCTGGTTTTCTTTCCCAGAGCTGGCCGTGGCCACTGGCACAATCTCTCCCGTCCTGTTAGAGAGCTGAGTGCTTGTCTTCACTCCGTGAAATTTGCTGCAGAATTTCTGTGGATCTGAGTGAATAGCAGGTAGTGTTATTGCTTGTGTGCTTCCTTAGCATAAAAAAAACCCATGGAGAATTTTGGTCTTTTGGGACTCGCTCAGAATTTTGAACACTCAGAAGGCAGCACTGGTGCATTCCTTCATGGATAATTTGTCAAGGAATTATCCAGTGTTGGTGGCCCTTTGACCTGACACTTGTTCCCCATAAAGCTCCCTGTGCTCCAGAGAGGGGCTCTGCAGCTCCTGGTACTTGGTGTGGGGAGCTGGGGATGCTGGGGCCTCCAGCCTGGGGGTCAGCACAGGGCACAGAACCCCGACCTCGTCTAGGACATAAGCGAAGCCTTTCTCTGCCCACACGGAGCGACCGGTGGGGTTCTCACCGAACAAGGCACTTTCCTCCTTCGCAGGCCTCGCACAGAAGAAATCTTCGAGCTGAAGTTTTCACAAAGATGTACATTGGAGGCACTGTTTTTTAACCGTTCATAAGGCACAGGAAAGACAAAGCAAAGCAGCAGAAGCTCCCTGTAGCAAACCGCCAGCGGGGCCCGGGGCACCAGCAGAACCCTCCCCAGGCGGCTGCCGCGCCGCTTATCGCTCCTCCCGCTGCCAACGGGCCCCGTCGGGTCTGGCTCTCGGGCTCTGCCTGGTTTCTGTCCACTCCTGGAGGCACAAGATCCTCTGCAAGGCATCTGTTTCGCTTTATTTAAAGTAGGTTAATTGCAATGGCAGAAGCGGGTGCTAATTAAACCTGGCGATAAAGACAAGGTGTGCCTGGAGGTAGCTGGCTGAGGGCAGAGGGAGAGGCTTTCCCAGGCAAGGACGTGGTGCTGGGTGAGGAGGGACCTGCTTTGTTCTGATGGATTTTTCTCCTGTTATCGTGCACAGTTGCTTTTTGTTAATCCAAGGCAGCACTTGATTGTAGTGGGGTGGTAGCGGCAGCAAAATGTTCAGCCAAACATTGCAAATATTGGCATGCTCCCCAGCTGCAGGGTTCAGACTCTGTCTTCAAATTCAGTTAGGAATGAGAAGCTCTGAAAAACTCAACTAAAGGTTGTTGAAAATCTGTGTAGAATATTTGCTGCCCAGAAGCAGAGAGGCAGAGGCTACAAAGAAAAAACATCAGTGGTGGATGGAAAAGGCTTTCTCCCCACGATGCTGTGCAGTGCTGCAGCTACAGTAGTAATGCTAAATTAAATTAATAGAAGAAAGAAAATTGAATAAATAGAGAGAGGAGAGTCACGTTCTCCTCTGTGAAAGCCTCTCAACTCAGTGGAAGCTGAGCAGACGGGATGCTGTAGTACCTCCACCTGCCCCCTGATGCCTCTCAGCCTGTGGCTAGTTGTGGCAGATGCACCTCAATGTTTTGTCCCCATTCTTAGTGGATTTGAGGCCAATAAAAGATAAAAAAAAAAATAATTTTTTTTTAAACTATTTTTGGCATTTGGCATCAGCTCTGCTAGGGCAGCCATCCAACACATCTGAGTCTCCCTCCGTACAAAACAAAGCAGCACATTAAAAATATGTATGTGTGTGAGGAAGCAATTCAAAGCATCTCTCCGTAGCTGGGAGAAATGTACACTATAATTATCTTAAATGAGCTAGTTATAACTTCCTCATTATTGGCAGTGGATTAATGTAAGACCACACACTCACAGCACTGGTATTTAACAAAAAACAGGAAAGAAAAAGCAGTGCGTGAGGCTGGCTGGGGTGGGGTCACCAGGGAGAGACATACAAAACTGCCGAGAAAGGAGGAAAGCAAAGCTGGGAGTGGAGCAGAGAGGTTTTAGATGGAGGCTGTGAGCGCCCATAAACCTTGTCCCAGGCAGCTCCATTTAAAGGCACCTCGAGGAGCATCCGCACAGCCCCATGGTGACACCAGCTCTGCAGGGGCAGCTGCTGCTGTGATGCCCGGGGCCGAGTGATGATGGGGATGTAAGCGTCCCTGCACCGTGGACACGTTTACTCCTTCACCCGTCTCCAAGCGACACAAATGACTTCAGCAAGACACAGCTGATGGCATCAGATGCGATCCTCCTGCTTCCCAGATGCTCTGGCTTCACCAGACCACGTAGAGGAACATGTGAGATGGGTGACAGCCTAATCCTTGGAAGAGCTTATTGATATCCAGGGTGCTTCGCCCTGCTGAGCCTCGTGCCAGAGGGAGGGCAGCGGGAGCTGGTTGGGTGGGAAGCAGCCCCAGAAGCACTACCTGCTGTGGACATCCCCATTCCCACACCGCTGCCTGACAGCAGCGTTGGACCTGGCCCCCAAACCTAATCGGGCACCCTGCTGCCTCCGATGGTGGGGGCAGAGCCGTGGAGCTGGGCAGGCTGCAGGCAGATGGATCAGGATCAGCCTCAGACGGGTTTGGACCTGCACCCGGGTGGTTTCCCAGCTCTGATTTTCATACCTGTGCGCAGAGAATGCCCTGGAGAGGCTCCTGGCTGTGCCTCGTCCCTCGAAGGCAGAGAGCCACTCCAAGCATGTGGTCTCCTCCCCCACTGCCGAATGTCTTTGCAGTAAATACCGAGGGCCTAATCCTGATCTGGGTTTCATGGGTGTTGGCCCACGTGCAGCCGTTCCCCAGGAGAACCAGCTCAGGTGTGGGATGCCTGGAGAGCCCTGTCCCCCCAGTCTGGAGCGACAGCGGCTCTGCTGGGGCTGTCCCACCCTGCGAGAAGCTGCTGGATGACCAGAAACAGACCTGGGACACTGTAAATGAGCTGTGCCAAGCCAGGCCAGCCCCAGCTGTGTCACCCGAGGGACAGGGATGGTGCAGAGGGGAGATGTGGTCATCCTTGGCGCACAATCCGCAGGGCCCACGCGGGACGCAGCGCAGCCCCGTGCTCAGCACAAGCTCTGTCTTCCCCTCCCACCCCCAGCCCCGAGTTACTGGTGCAGAGGAGCCAAACCCCGCGCTGTGCAGAGGCAGCAATGTTCCTACAGACACACGATTTCTGTAGCACGTACCAGTCTCCTCTAGAAGGACAATTTATTTCTAGGATAGTGCCAGGAAGAAGAGAAATCCGGCCCTGGATGGCTTCCAGTTTGTTTTTTCTCCCACTAGGTACTGTGGTTTCAGTTTGCAAGAGGTTTTGAATTACTTTCTGTTTTGGAGCTGTTTGGAGGGGCTGGCACACGGGTGTGCTGCACAGGGCAGCATCACAGGCACTGGAGCTGGGATTCACCAGGACGTGCTCTTCAGGGAAACAGCCTGAACTGCAACCTGCCAGCCTCTGAGCTCCATTGCACCGGCTCTATGCCCAAGTAGCAGGACTCCAAGTACAGCCTAAGTATTAAACTATACTGAGGTGCTCGAAAGAACCTCCCACACAGAAAACTGCCACTAGAGCAAAGAGGGGTCAGTACCAAAGGATGCAGGAATCTCTTCCTACCAACCCTATCTCCTGTTGTTTAAAGGACTGTGCAGCTTGAAGAGGTGATGTGCAATAGGTGAGGGCACGCGTTGTTGCCCAAGATCCACACGTGAGCACTGGAGGTAGACCAGGGTGGCTGAAGAAATGTCAAGAGTAATGCTGCTCTCACCTGTAGCCCAGAGTGACCCGTCCATCTCTGCATCTTCAGCAAGAGACGTCCTCAGCGCAGGGACAGGCTATTGGGAGGCAGGCGGGGAGATACCCAGACTATCTGACGTGTGTCCCGACCCCACTATGCAGGTGAGGAGGGGGAGAGGGCCAGCAGACATCCCTGGCTCTCAGGGACAACACGAGTTACCAGAGGCTGCTGTACAAGTGCAGCAGCGATTCCTGCCCTGGGGAACAGGCCATCTATGGAGACTGCACAGAGGAAGAGTGGGGTAATGGTGGCAAGACCATCCCTACTTTACTTGTGGGGACAGTACCAGGGGTGTGTGAATGACTCGCTGGGAGGCAGCCAGCGACTCTAGGATAGACCTGAGAGCACGACCCAGGCCACACTCATGATGATCTACACGCTGCGAATGGAGGGCTGGTTATTATCTACATGCTGACACCCAGGGCTGTGCTGGCTTTTCATGGAGAGCGATAATCTGTAACAACCACCGTCCGCTTCGGTTCCTGTCTGTCTGCAGGCCCCCTTCACAGCACCCGCTGCCACCCACCCGCACCCCGAGGGGCTGAATGAGCCGGGTGTCCTATGCTTGGTGTGCTCAGCTACCGCAGTTTCAGGGCTCTTTAGGATCCAGTTGGATGAAAAGAGCTATTCGAATGCAAATTAATTGCCATTACAATTCTGTTTTTCTGCTTTTTGGCAGAGGAGATAACTTCAGCCTTGTCACGGAGAACAAAACCATCAAAAGTGAACTTGTCAATTCAATCTCTTCACGTAATTGTATTCTGAGGATTCAGACAGCTGGGTGGTTTCTGCATTATTTCTCCCCTGAGGAGGATTGCTCCCATCTTCCAAGCACAAGCACTGTGCACCAGGGAGAACGAAGTCGGTCCCCTGCCTCTTGCTCACGGTGGTGCTGGAGCTACGAGACCTAGTTCCCTCCTGGGTTCACCGGGACACGGGGCCAGTGCTGGTGGTGGCTGGAGGTGGTGGCTGCTGGCACCGTGAGGACAGTGTAGATCGCAGGGATTTCACCGGGTATGGAAAACGTCATCTTAAGTTGCAGGTGTGAGTGAGTGTGATTCACAGGCTGCAGAGATGGAAGGCGACCGGAGGAGTCTGCAGAAGCAGGTATCAGAGCCTGGCGCCAAGCCCGCTGGGGCTGGTTTCCACGCTGCGACATCTGCGCACCCGCCACGGCTCCCACACCACGTGCCAGCTGCCCCCTCGGGCAGGCACCGCGGCGAGGGGCTCGTGCCACCGCCCAGCCTGCCCTGCTGAGAGGGCAACGGGAAATGGGGAAGGTGGTTATAGAAAATGCACAGCAGCTTCTGGCCAAGGCCCGGCCGCGGGTGCCCAGCCCCGCGGGAGCACCCGGCTGCGCGTGGGTCACGTCCCCACGTCCGCGGGGAGCACGGGGCTGGATCGGGATTCATTGCGGTGGGAAGCCATGGAGGCCTTTGGGCGGGTGACAGGACGGCTGCTGCTGTGCCAGGTGGGAACCGGACCCGAGTGTGGCTCCGCTCTGCGGGTGCCGCTCCAGGGACTGGTGGGGCCACACGGGCACAGGCCGGGGTACGGCGGGGACACGGCGGGGACACGGCGGGGACACGGTGCGGGCATGGCGGGAGGCAGCCAGCGGAGGCATGGCGGGAGGCGACAGGGCCTAGGGCGGGCGCGTTCGAGCCGCGGTGTCTGTGCGAAGCCTCTTCACGCCTCTCCCCGGCACGGCCGCTGCTATCAGATGCCGCTGTCTCTGCTACAGTCAGCAGTCCTGGGCAGCGGCTACCTTGTGTGTCATGGTTTTAAGCCGCACAGAAAACAAACTGTGTCAGCCCTCGGCGTGCCCAGTCATGACGCTCTGCCTCAGCACCGCCGCTCTCAGAAGTGGCTGTTTACCGGGCAGGGAGGAAACCTGCCTCCCGCCCCCCCTCCCGTGGCTTCGGGCCCTCTCCCTGCTGGTCCAGTGCCCTCCCGGCACTGGGAGAGGGAGCAGCGTGCGGGTCTTGCCATTCTGGGTGGCAGGAGCACGCTGCCTGCAGGCACGGGGACGGGGCTCTGCAACCCGGGACGGTGCTGGTGGCGCGGAGGGGGACGAGGTTGCCACCGGCCACCCCTGCGAGCAGCAGGGCTGCCAAAGGTGCTGCCTCCCTGCCACCGCTCGAAGCTGCCAGGGCCCTGAGCTTTCTGATTGCCCAACAACCCAGGGTTTAGTTTTCATATCATTTCAGGGAAGTGCTGAGCTAGTGGCAGCACATCTCTCCACTAGCCTGGCACCTCTGCTTGGCAGCCATTTTGATGGTAAATTCATGACTGTCATGAAGTGACGGCCACCAGCTGGGTCTTGCCCTCCTTGGGGAGGACACTGTCCTCCTGGCCTTGGACATCCTCGTCTCGCCCAGACCTGGGGCTGGACAAAGCAGCCTCTCGCCCCTTTCTGTATTTCCATTTCCCAGAGGACACCGCCCAACTCTGCAGCCCAGTTACACAAGACACAGGCCAAGGTGCTTTCCCAGCAGGTGACTTTTGCTCCTTCCTCCCTGCAAAGCAATTGAGAAATTCCAGGCCCATTGGTTGGCCATGGACCAAAGGAAACGCTCTTAAATGGATGGCCAAAGGACACATCTGTCTCTTAGAAACAGCATCCTGAACTGCATCCTCTGTCCTGACATCAGAACAAAACAGAGGTTCACCAAATCAGAGAGATCCCAAATATCAACTTACAAGCTCCTAGGAAAAGCTTTTCATAAAAAAAAAAGGGTCATGGTTCTTTGTTCATTCACCCAGTGCCTTGCACATTTTTCTGAGGACAGTGATTGAATATCTGAAAACCAGTAACAGCAGAACAAAGGTCTGGTGTTGAAGTGCAACCATCCCAGTTTTCCATAGTAAGGGAGAACAAGACAAGGTTTAGGCAGCAGCCGTGAATGGATCTTCTCCCCACCAAGGTCTGTCCCCACCTCTCTCAGGACACCTTTCAACTCCAGCAGAGCTGTACATGAAAGTGCCGCCTCCTCTTCCTTCCTTCTGGGGGGGGAAATTACAAACTCAGGCCAGTGACCAACTTCATGGACCTGGGGCTGGTGACCAGCCACCCGTGTGGAAACTCTGCGAGGAGGACTCTCAGACTTTCAGCCTCCTCGCTGACCACGACACTTAGCAGGTGAGCCGGCACGCTGAGAAGCCCTGCTGTTCTATTCCTGACTTGCCATCTGAGCCTGACTCATTGCCTTGGTAACAAATTAAAACACTTTTATGTGTCTGCAGCTCGGTACCTAATTTTGTAAAACCAGGGAAACTGGCTCATGGTGTTGGCCACGGAGGTCCTTTGGCTCTGCCCTGCTCCGTGGTATCACCTGGCAGCGGCCCCTGCGCCCCATCTCGAGCTGTCGCAGAGCTGCTGGTGCTCGGGGGCTCGCAGGGGTGCTTTGGTGCTGGGATTCACTGGTGACAGGAGCCAGCATCTGTGTGACCCGCAGGGAGACAGCTGCAGGATCCCCTGGGAGATCCACCAGAGAACATTAACGATCACTGTGTGTTTCCCAGGCACCAATGGCAGGGTCAGCCGGGAGCTGCCCATTGCCCTTTGCCGGGCTCCCCAGCGAGGAGCCTCGCTCACCGTCGCAAGCGCAGAGGGCAACCAAAATGGACTTGAACATGAGACGAGTGCACAGCCGCCCCAGCCCCCTGCCAGGCCACCCCTGTCCCGCCACGCTGTCCTGTCCTGTCCCGCAGACACCAGCTCCCCCTCACAGTTACAGGGCCGACAGGAGTTTCATCCTTTGCCGCATCACTGCGGTGCTTTTGCTCTAAGCATTCGGTAGGCAACCCAACACAACCCTCAGCCCCTGACCTGGGTCTGTGGTCTGCCCAGTGCCGCTCCCGACAGGCGGGATGAGCGGCTGGGTCTCTGGTGTGTGTAACCCCAGCTCATCCTCATGGCTGCAGCAACCTCCACAGCTGCTGCAGGGCTTCCTGCCTCTGCTCTGGAAGCTGTGCTCGGTGCACGTGCATCTTTCGGGTGCATTTTGTTGGGCAATCTATGTCAAGGTGACTTCGCTCTCTCTTTGGGGTAGGTACTAGTGCTAATACTACACACAAAGGATTAAAAAAGGCATGTGACAGTATTTCTGTGCAGGGTGCAAAGCCAGCCCTGTGGAAACGACTTGGGTCACACTCAGTGTTTGTTAGAATGAGATAAGCGTGGATGGGATACGGCCGTGGAGGAGAGTTGAGGCAAACCCTTTCTCCCAGAAAGTCATGGAGTTTTTAGCCAAATAAAGCAGCACCATTTCCAGCTGAGGGACCCCGTGGCACAGGCAGCCAACCCCCAGTAGCTGCTGCGTGAGAGGACGCTCCCTCTGCTTAGGGGAAGGGGCTGGTGACGGCTCCTCGGGCAGAGCCAGCGTGCCCGTGCAGAGTCCCCGGGTTTGTAACATCTGTCCAGCCTCATCCAGCCTGAGGGGATAGGGCACGTGTTATGAGGACGTTACTGTGGCTGCATGGGAACAACTGGGGTTCCTTTTGGGGGGTGGGGAGGGTCGTTTGCACAGTGAGGGGCTCAGGAAGCACATTTGCCTCCACTGGGTGCAAACATGGTGGTTCTTTGAATAGGATTTCAAAAAGATCCAGCAATCCAAGCCCTGTCTGTCAAATTCAGCAAGGAGCTGGAGATGTTTGTGGAGGAGAAGAAAATACCAAGTCACAGGCACTATATATAGACGTCCGTGTGAAGGTGGCGACGTTGGAGTGCAGGGTATTTTTATCCCAATAGAGGTGTTATCTGTCTATCTCCCATGAAGTGCTGGAGGGGGTTGTTAGAGAGCTCACTTCACGCAAAGAGAAAATAGCCCAAGTCACAGTTAAATTTGTGTGGTCTGTGTTTTCCAAAGCCAAGCTGTCATGCACGGAATTTTTCTCCTCTGGCTCACTGCCCTGTATTTGTTGCATGACAAAGTTCATCATCCAAGTAGCTGTTTAGTGGCCTGGATGGAATTTTGCTGTGTGCAGGGTAGTTTAGGTCTGCTACTCATCAGAGAATTACGGGAGTTTTGTGCATACCTCATCACACACAATCTTTCTGCTCTCTCACCAGTGGCCAAACCATGTTTAGCTTACACTGGGGCTGAAGCCAGATATGAAAGATGCTTCAGCAGAAGATGTAACCACATCTGGCACATGCCAGGGGCAGCTCCTAAGAGTTCAAAGGCTTCAGCGTGGATTATTTACACATTCACCTCCTAGCAAATCCTTTTATTCTTACATTCCAGACAGTTTATTACGTGGAGATCCTGAAAATCCAAAGTCTTGTCCTCTCTGCATAGAAGTTAAAGATCTTAGAAACCTGGCCAGACGTTCCGGGAGCAGCTGCCGGGCACTGCCAGTGGCCACTGTGCCCGAGCGGCTGCTCCCACAGCGGTGGCTCCGGGCCCATCTAGAGCTGGCACTGGCACAGCCTGGGCACAGACGCGCCCGTACGTGCCCATGTGCACAAACCCGAATGTGCCCACCCCACGTCAGCACGTAGGAAGTGGATTCAAAAGCGATTTAGGTGTTAGCAAAGAAGAAATAGTTTGGGATGGGATGTAACTAGAACATTCGCTGGGTTTAAGGACTGGCTTTGTGAAATCCCCGACCGAAAACTGAGTATTGTATTACTGCTAATTCAGCAGCTCTGCCAGGGCTGCTCGCACTTCCCCCTCGGAATGATGCGAGTTCCTGGCTCGCTTGGTGGCGAGGGGATTTATTTTACTTTTTTGTCTTCGTGGATGCTCATGCGGATGAAGAGCAAAAAGCTGGCAAGGAAACATCTCTGCTGAGAAGAGAAACTTTGATCAAACTTGTGATTTTCTCAGCTCCATGGGGTGACGGAAATTTATTTATAGAATGGCTTCTTTGCTAAAAACAAACCCCATCCTGTATCCTGCTTTTGATGGCGTATCTGGCTGCCGTGCAGCACAGTGCACGTTAATTTTATCTGCTTTGTAGCAGCAAGTGGTGTATAGTATTAGCGGTAATTAGCAGCCTATGCAGATCGGAGCGGTCTCTCTTTGGAGAGCACACGACCTTCCGCTGCAGTTGCAAATGAACACTGCGCTTAAGAGTCCCCAGGAAAGCAGCTGTGGTGGGATTAGCTGCAGTGGAGTGGGATTGCACAATAGCTCTTCTCACCGGGATTCCTGGCAGAAAGCATCTGCTCTGCAGCTCAGATCACTCGGATCTCTGCTCACCCACGATACTTCAGGTGAATACCCCGAAACTCAAGCGCTGCACGGTGCAGGGAGACGACACGTCGCCTTTATCGCTGCCCTGCCTCTCTGCACGGCCCAGGCTCTTGGAAGGAGAGCTGGCTGCTGCGGGGACACGCTGCTCTCGCCGGGTGACACTGCAGGGCAGGCGCCACGTCCAGGAGTGTCCCACTGGAGTGGCGCCTGGTCCTGTCTGCATGGATGTAAAACCACCAACCCCAAAATGTGACTAACACATTTCATTCTTCACCTTGCAGCCGAGGATTCCAAAGTGTTTTATAATTAATTAACTAATTAAGTCTCAGAGCATTTCAGTGTAACGTGGTTTTTTATCCCTTCGTCAAGAGCCATAGGAAGTCAGAGGCTATCCCAGGGCCGCGTCCCGGCGCTGCTGGGAGCTGGATGTGGCCGCAGCTCTTGCGCCAGTGCTCGCTAGCTCTGCCAGTTCCCAGAGGTCTGGTCTTAAAACGTTTTTGGGAGCTGCAAACGGGTGGATGTTGCCATTATATAATATCAACAAGTTTACGCCTGTCCTCAGAACCAGTAAAAGAAATATGAAATGGGTGAGCGAGAAGAAAAATACTCAAGTGAATTTGTGCTTTTTCATCTGGGGCTGGGATATCCAGCTGAAGAAGCTACAAACCACCTCATTTTCAGCTGGGTTTCTTGCATCACCCACTTGCCCCAGCAGTGCTCCTGTGCACGGGCACTCCTTCCAGCCAGATATGCTGCAGGCCAGGCAGGGCACCCCGGAAAGGGACCCAGTTCATGTGGCCACACTTCCCAGTGCGAAAACCCGAGAGAGGATCTCCTGAGAGATGTCTGGGTTTGCTGTGTGACCCATCTGAGATGCTGATGCCACAGAGATTCCCTGGGATACAGACCCTGGCTTGTGCCCATGGGACAGGGGAGTCCTCTACAGCCACACAGCAACACCCGCACGAATGCCCCTCTACCACAGACAGGAGAGAAAACCTGTCCTGTGTCTGCCTGGATACTTGCACCTCGGTGCTCTGAGACTTAACAGACACTTGGGCCAAGCTTTTGAATGTTACGGTAGGGTTTGGACAGTAAGGTAAGGACAGTTCAGGTGGGAGAAATGGAAATCCAGGAATATAACGCAGGAAAGGTGAAGCCACGAGTCAGTCTCTACCCCAAATTCAGTCTGAGCCAAGCTCCTTTAACAGGTCTAATATCAGATCCTCGATATTTAAGGAAAGCTTTTGTACTGTTAGGGAAAATGACAGAAACAACTTAGAATTTTAAAATTAGCCTAGTAAGTCATCATTAGATAAAGTTAGCAAGTAAGTTGAGTTGAATAGTTTTCATTAGTGAACCTCACGGTACTTTGCCAGGGACAAGAGCATCATTGGGCACTCTCCTTCCTTTTCAGTGGCTGGGGAAACTGAGGTGCAGTGATGGGAAATAACCTTTCTCCACCTCTAACAGTTACAGCTTTGCAATTAGCAGTTTAATTGCTGTCAGTGAAAAAACAGTATATTGTCTGAAAGTCAGAGCACCTGAAATGTCCCTCAAAAGCCAGGAAGCTCCTGAAAACTCCCAGGGAAAACAGCTGCTGTGAAGTTTTTGCAAAGAGAAGCGCAAGCTGCGACTCAGCCTGTGCGTCAATGCAGTTACTGTTGTGAGGAACTCGAGATAGTCAGATAGCACAAGGAAACAGCAGCCAGATTTGCAAACAAAACAATCTCTCTTACTTCAAACACCTCTTCAGTACAGCTAACAGGAAAGTTTCACAGCTCTTGGCACACAAGAAGAAAGCTGTCTATGCTCATGGACAGAGTAAACAACATGGACCTTCCTTACCCCTTCCATGTGGATCCTGGGATTGGTCGCCAGCCGGTGCTGATGAAGTTGCAACCCCCTGGGGACTCTTCTGATGGAGGCAGGGGAGGACAGGACCCCTGACCTCTGGATCGAGCCAAACCTGGTGACGTTTTGTCCACACCTGACTCCATCCAGGAGCCGAATAAGTAGCAGGTTGGAGGGCAGCTGTTCGATGCTGCAGAGGACGAGGGTCCTGCATTCGGGGCACCTGAGCTCCTTCTGGGACTTCAGGATCCTCTGCAGACAGGGATTGCAGAACGTGTGCTGGCAAGGCAACACCTTCGCAGTGGCATCAAGCTTTTCAAAGCACACGGGACACTCCAACAGGTCAAGGAGAGCTAAATCATCCATCTTCAGTGCAGAGTTCTGTCAGTAGCAGAGCCGGAGCCATCCACGCGCCACATCCACCGGCACGGGCTGCGACACCTTCCCGCGAGAGCCGCACCAGAGCCCTGGGCTCGGCTGCTATCCTGCACGGAGGGAGAGGGAGCGGGGAAAGGAGCAGAACTCTGCTGCTGGAGCCTGTAATACATCCCACCTACATTGCAAAGCAGCGCCTCACCAGCCGATTTGCAAACGCACACTTTGCGCTGGGTCCAAGTCGGCGGTGAGTCACTCGTGACTCAGTGCGTGCGAGGGGACGGTGCTGGGGCCGGCGGCGGGAGCCCGGGTCCTGCTCGCTGGGCAGAAGGATTCTGCAGCCGGGACGGGGTGAGCTGGGGCCCCGCTGCTGGCTGGGCAGCGCTGGCTGCGGCAGGATGGGTGCGATCGTGCTCAGCGCTGCTCACGCTCTCTGCAGAGTTCTCTTCAGTGCTCTCCAGTCTGCAGATCATAACTGACACAACAGGGAAAAATGTACCAGCTCAGGAGATAAGAGCCCCTGATAAACATCAGACTGGACCTGTTCACGCCCAGTGCCGGCTGCAAGCAGCCGCTCGCGGCACACATCCCTCACACACCTACACGCCGCCTCGTTTTTCAGATCAGTCCTAATTTAGCTCACTCTCTACCCGTTTTGACAGCAGTTCTATAAAAAGTCCTTCAAACACAAACACTCTCCAGAGGTACCTGGCAGAGGCGTGAGGCACTCCGCAGTGCCATCCTCGCCCGGTTTGGCTGCCTCAGCTCTCTGAAGCAACCAAGACGATTATTCCTCCCACAGCCTGAAGTCACTCAACCTGTTCGGCTCCCCCAGCGCTGGTTGAGACTGAAGTGCACACCACGTTGGGATTCAAGCCCGGACCTGTGCTTGCTGCGTGCCGGAGGGGCCAAGGGGAGCCTGGTGCAGCAGCTCCAGGGTGGGCAGCCTGTGCCAGACCCGACCCGGCCTCAGCTTTCTGTTCCCAGCGCTCCGAACAGGGAGCGACTGCTCCAGCCGCTCGTTCTGTGGATGCCCAACTCAACAGCAACCTCTCCGTGGGGCAAGAGGGGAAAACCAACAAGCATTCGTTTGTCAACAGAGCTGGGGCTGACGCCCCGAGCACCTTCCAGCACCATCACCATGGGCTACGGCAGCACCAGCTGCTCCCACTCGCGGGCTGCTGGGGCAGTGGGTTCTGTGCTGGGTGAGACAGCCACAACTGGCTGACGATCTCCCACCACTGCTCCCCGTGGGAAGCATGGCCGTGTGCTGCCGAGAGACCCAAGCCCAACAACAGCAGCCTGGGGCTTGATGTGAGCACCTTCTCACCCCAGCGAGGCACCGGCTGCGGCACTGGAAGGCCAGGGGGCAGTTCATGGTATCTGTAATTTACATTCCCTGTATGAGCTGAATTCCCATCTCAAGGTCTGCCTTGCTCTCACACCCTGACGTGCTGCCTCACGAGAGCAGTACGTGTAGAGAACCAAGGTATTTTCCTTTACAACCCCTGAGATATTCCAATTATGCATTTACAACCCCTGAGATATCCCAGTTGTGCATTTACAACTTAGAAGGACTACAAACAACAGAGGAGAAGACTAAATCTGAAGGAATGATTTCTACTTGGCCCTCTCACAGCTGATGCCACCAGGCTGCACATAATGACCCTTCCCTTTCCTCAGGAGGACACGGTGGAAATGGTCAATGTTTTTTTTCTAAATTTCTTCCTCCCAGATCATGATTTCGTCAAAACATTTTTTTTTCCTTTTTCTTTTTAAATGGTGGCCATTTGTCTAAATTTAAATGTTGACAAACATCCTCAGGATAATGCAAGAAACCAATGACCTCACTCTGTTTCATCTCGAGTTTCCTTTTACTTCAGTATTTCTTTGTAGTCTGTCATATGTTGATTTGCGCTTGGCTGACTGGGCACACGCTTTTTAATGAATGATGTTGCAAATAACATCATCTCATCTCCTGGCGTTTTTAAATGCAATGTGTAACATAAACTATATTGAAAACAAAGGTTCTGAAGGTTGCTTTTCTTTTTTACATACTCTTCCCTATTTGTGCTCTGTGATTAACATTTCATCTGATTAGAAAGGAAAGAGAATTATGAAATATCTTGCAGTGGGCAAGTGGTGGAAATGAAGTGGACCGGCTGGTTTTGTGCATGCCAGTTGATGCTAATCTCCCATCCGATCTGTTTTGTGAGTACTTCTGCAGCTTTTCCTAAACTTTAAGGCCAGTCTGCTTTAGTTGTGCTGTCAAAACAACGGGCGGGACTGAAGCTCTGCCGGGGAGAAGCGCGTGCCTTTCACAGTGTACGGGTCCAGCAGATTTCCAGGGGAAATCAGCAGCTGCTGACCAAGCAACTGGCTGCCTTGTGGGCAGCTTGGGAGGGCCCAGCCTGGGGGATCCAGTGGTGCTGAGCCCACTCGAGGGGTCTGGGGGATCTGCGGGGTGTGGAGAACATAGGACCTTCAGGGTGGCTGCCCCAAGGCAGCAGTTACTCTCTGGGCTCCCTGAGGGGCTGGGTCTTACCCCTCTTCAGTGCCACGTGGCGATGGGCAGCCTGCCATGCTGGCCATCTCCTGAGGATGCCACCAGCTGCCAAAGCTCTAGGCAGCCTTTCCCCCTGGAGCTGGCAGCGGTTCCAGCCGTGGGCATGCTGGCCATGGATCGCTGAGGAAGGGACCAGGGCTGTTTCCAACCAGGAGTTCCTAAATTGCCTGGTGCAGCAAAGCTCTGATCTTGATTGCAGTCTCTGGACTCTGCTGCTATATAAAAGCTGATGATGCTAACACTTGGCATTTATATAACACTTAAAATCTTCAAAGCACTTCCAAATGCTAATTCACATGTGGAACACCCCTTGGGCTAAGCATCACCCCCAGTTTACATGGAGAAAACCAGGACATGAGGCCACACGGCATATCAATGTCCAACTTGGGACTGGGATGTGAGGCTTTCCTGGCTCTCCACTTAACACTCATTCCACCCCATTGAACTTTTATTATCTGCCACCCGCCTCTCCCTTGCAATGTGTCTTGTAATTGGGGTTAAAAAAGAAAGGTAGCGCTGGAAAGCTGCTGGTCTGTCCCTTTCATTTAAGAAGTCTCTGTTTGATGCTGATGATGTAATTAACGCCAGGCTGGGTGCAGGGGGGGGAACTGGCTCTGGAGGACACAGCTCCGCTGCAGAAGCAGAAGGCTCCTGCCCGGGCACAGCTGCATGTCGCCTGCTGCCACCCCTTTGCCCTGCTCTGCAGGAGACCTCCTGGGATGGGGACTTGCACCAAGGGGTGAATTCCCTACTGCCAGAGTCTTTTGATCAAAGCGGTTCGCTGTGAAGCTGGAAACTGAGAAAGGACGTTTAGAGCAGGAGCAGCTGCGCTCCGATGTGCCCGTCCTGGCGACAGCGCGGGGCGGCTGCGCACACGCGTCTCCCCGCAACGCAAACACCCTCGGCACTCCGGGGGCCTGGGGGGTGTGCGGCAGTGATTCCCGCTGCCGCCTTGCCATGCTTGGTGAGATGTGCCTCAGTGAGCAGCGTGAGGTTTGTTTTCTCCAGGCTGCACGGCAGGTGCCTCCTGAGAGCCTCAGCCTCTCGCACCACCTCCCTCCAAACTTTTCTTCCTCCGCTTGCTTCCCCTGGGAGAAAATCAGATGGATTTCTGTGTTTACCTGAGTGCACACAGCTCCTCCTCCCCGTCTGACCACCAGCTTGGGGCTGCAAATTTCCAACGTGTAAAGACACTGGTGACAAAATTCTTGCCTTTTACCAGCCTTGAATTTCACATGTTTAATATGGTTGGCTATTCCCAGTTCTGGTGGTTATGAGACATTGACATAAATAACAAGCTTTGCATTTAATACCTTTAGATCACAAGGAGCTCAGTGGAGTTGGACGTAATTACTTCTGTTTAAAGGGGGAAAAACAGAGGTGGGGTGATTCTTCAAGGTCGTAAAAGCAATCAGGGGCAGTGTGGGGAAGAGAGCCTACATCAAACAGCCTCTGCCATCAGCACTGCTTCGCTCCTGGCCTGACAGACTGGGATTGCATTTCAATTTCCAATTGCATTACAACTGGAAAACTTATTTCTTTGCTCTTTCTATGGCTGTCTGGGCAGAGTTACCAGAAGATAAGGCATCGTGACAAGAAATGGACAACTCCACTCGTTTCACACACGTCGTACAGTGTCTGTATTGAAGAGCAATGGAATGTGAGAAAACTGCTTGTGAAAACCCTGCTGCAAACCAAACAAACAATTGGTCCGTACAAAGTAATTTTTAAGCATTTGCTCTGTCAGACTAAGCAGGTTTTCTTTGTCCCACCAGAAGGGCACCTCTCACAATGCTCCGTGACCTTCAGTCTTCTGGCTGAAACTCCGGAGATGTCAGAGCACCTGCGCTCCACTCCTCCGAGGCAGTGACTCTGGGCTGGCTGCACGAGATGACTTCAGCAGGACCAACATCCATGTGGGCTTGGCGAGGGGTCCCTGAGGTGTCCCCTTTGGCAGTGGTGGTGGGGCAGCTCTCATTTCTGTGTCCCTCTGGGGTCTCTGCTAAAAATAACAGTGGGGAATAGTGTGATCAAGGGAGAGGAGCTTCCCTTCATTATTGCTCACCTTGTGTGCCCTGGACCCACCTCTTCACACCGTCCTTTGTCCCACCATGCAACCAGCACCTGGGTGGCCAATCCCATGGGTGTCAGGGACCCTGTGCCCCCTACAAGCACCACAGGGGCACCTGGCTGCAGTTAAACAAACACTACAGTGCTGCTTTCTCCCCCTCCAGGGTTGTCCAGGGCTGTGCCAGGCTGCCCAGGGCAGGGGTGGAGTCCCCGTGACCCCTGGAGGGGTTTCCAAGCCGTGGAGCTGTGGTGCTGAGGGACAGGGGTCAGTGGTGCCCTGGCAGTGCTGGGGGGATGGTTGGGCTCAATGATCTGAAAGGTCTCTAACAACCCCAAATGATTCCCTGATTCTATGCTGTGGACAGGGAGTGTGGGTGCCAGGAGAGGGCACAGGCACGGCAGTGCTTTCCAGGGGGCTTATTAAAAAACCTCTGCTACTCAGCATCTCTCAAGTGGATGCCACACGCCTCCTCCTCCTCCTCCTCCAGGGAAGAGGGACCTTTCAGGTTGTTTTTAGCTCCCAGAGGGCAGGGAGAGGGGGTGCCACTTACATGCTGCTACAGATTATATATCTGAAGCTAACAGCTTGTCCTCCCACCCACCCACAAACACGATGTCGGTGCTGCTGCCGGAGGGGGCGAAGGGCAGGACCCACCGGTGCCTCTGGGCCCCGAGGGCAGGACCCATCCTGCACCCTGAGGCTCGGGTCAGGGTCACTCGCTCACGGCCTCACAGGTTCTGTGCACATGGTCCAATGTTAATTCAGAGAAGAATTCAGATGCACATTTGGTAAATACATTGCATTTGCTTCAAGACATAATTAGGCCAGCAAGAATCTGCAGAGATGTGCACAGCACAGGGACCTACAGCCAGCAAGGCAAAAACCTCCCCAGAATTTTCCATCTCTCAAACTGATGCCTGGTCCCCTCCACTACGTTCCAGCTGGGCAGGCAGCCTGCAGCCACCACCTCCCTGCTCCCAACACCCTGCTCCTCGCCCCCAGAGGGGCTCACAGCAGGGACAAACCCACCGGCAGCTGGATGTGAAGCCTCTCACCTTTTTCCCTTCCGTGAGGCACGCATCAGCTGGCAGATAAAAGCCAAATGCTGAGAAGACATCTACACTTATGTAAGAAGAGTGGTTTAGAGAGCTGTTTATTGATCTTACGGAGAAGAACGCGGTATTGTGCCCACAACAGCCTTGTGCAGTCTTGCTGTTGGGTAACGTGAAGGCTTCAGCCAATTCTGAAGTATCTGGAGCGGAGTGGTGCCTACCCAGAAATAGAGAAGTATTTTTAAATGAAATTTATTCACTGATTTGCCTTAAGACAGATTGTTATGTGTTTGTTGAAGTGTCATTAGAAGTAGCTGGTGGTGGAGCTGGGCTGAGCAGCAGTGAGTGCATGGGCACCATCCTCCCTGCACTCGAGGAGGTCACTCAGCCCTCCTCCTCCTCCTCCTCCTCCTCCTCCTGTCCACCTGGACTCTTTGCAGAGGGCTGTGTGGCAGCCTCAGGGGGGGAATGGAGGTGATTAAAGCTGACACCAGGCTTGTGAGACTTTGGGCCAGACCCAGAACAGGCTTGGGAAACTCTCGGTTAGCACTTGCGAGGTCTGAGCTCAAGCGCCAGGTCCTGAGTGGGTGCTGCTGGCAGGTGATGGGGTGACAGTGCCACCCCTCCCAGGACAGATGCCCTGAACACCACCTGCATGGGTGACAGTGTCCCAACGGGAGGGGACAAGAGCCATTCAGCAGCTGCTGTGTAGCCTGGTGCTGGCCTTTCCTCCTGGGGAGGGAAGGGCGCTGGGCAGCCCCTGCCCACTTTGGAGCCTGAGCTGCCTGTGGGGCTGTGGCCCCTCCAGCAGACAGCTCCGGCTGCCCTGGCACCAACACTGTGCCAGGCTGAAGGACCAGAAGCACCCCTGCTGCTGGCCTCTGCTCCACCTGCCCGCCTGGCTGGGTGTCTCTCTGCTTTCTGATGCGTTCATCTTTCCCCTCACGGTGCAGTGAAGAACCGCAGAGCACCAAGCACTAAATCTGCTCCTCTGGGGTTTGCCCTGTAAGGGCTGAATCTGCTGGGGTGTGAATTTTGTTCTTTAAGACAAGAAGAAATAGGGGTTTCTAAGCAGCACTAGACCTGAGCACCACCTGGCAGGCCTTTGAAAGCTGCTTTGAGCACTTCTCAGCTGATCCTCACACGGGTCTGACCATAGAAAGTATCAGCCTTCAGTTACCTAATTAAACACAGATGCAAATGACAACACTGCTCATAACCAGGCATCACCTTTGAGTGTTCCCAGGTGCTTCTGGCCCCAGTGAGTGCCCCAGCCTGGAGCAGGGCCCCTGGCTCAAGCCAGGTTATAAATCCTGCTGCTCAGAAAGCTCCTGCTCCCAGTGTGGAGAGGAGAGTCGTGGTCCGGGGAAGGGTAAGTATTTAACACACCACCACAAATGCATCTCTGTTTTGCTGAGTTCATGAGCAATTGCTTCAGATCTTTGCGGCTTCTTTGTTTGACCAGGTAGAGATCGGGGGGTCTGGCAGTCTGAGTTTGCCCCTCCTACAGTTACTGCCATGGAGCATTGCAGCTCGTGGAAGGGGGTCTGGGGAGAGGACCCAGGCTGCTGGGCAGCCCAGTGAGGAAGAGCATAGTGGGGCTGGAGTCCTCATGTCAGAGTTAGTCGATGCTGGCAGACCAGCATCTGGGAGCTGTGTCTCAGCCATGGCACAGATTGGTGCTCCTGGCCCCTGATGCGAGATGGTGTTTGCCCAAGCACAGCCCATCGCCCTCCCGCAGCCCCTGCTCATAGCTGGGGCTGCCCTGTGTTTCTGGAGGGGTTTGCCAGGCAGTGCCAAGGCTGTTGTTGCTGCTCCCTTCTCTACCCAGGGCGCATGTGCTCCGCTGAACTCTGTTTCCAGGCTGTGCTGCTGCTCTCGGGAGGAGCCAGGGCGGGGTGGGGGGGTTGCCTCTGCAGGTCAAACTCAACCCTTGGGAATTTCCCTCTTTGAAGCTCTTTTTCCTGGTTTTTGTTCCTTTGTGACTTCGAGAGTTTTTATGCTTACTTAGGACTCTTACCTGCCCAGGTAAGAGTCTCCAGGGCTGAGCTGGGGGCTCAGTGAGCTGGCTCTCATCAGCTCCTGGGTGCCAGGCGTCCTCCCCTCCCTGTGATGCCAGGCTCCAGGAACGCGTGGCGGGCAGGGCCCGGTGTGGAGCTGCCAGCGAGGGGAGGCCTTCGCAGGTCGGCTTCCTAGGAAAAATGAGTCCTGGGAACTCGTGGGGTATGCAAAGGGGTGTGTGTGGCTGGCTGTGCGCCCTTGTAACTTGTGAATCCAGTTAGGTGGAGAGGAAAAGCACCCAGAGTTTTAAATATCCTGTGACTTGTGTAGAAACCGGAGGCCAAGCCCAAAAGAAGGAAACCCTGTTAGCGCCTTCATGAAGGGCGATGATGCAAGATGACTTCATACCTTATTTCACAGATAACTAGATGCTCACGACTCCCCCCAGGAGATGCTAAATGCTCCTCAGACAAGAGAAGATGTTTGTATCTTAGCAGACTTCGGAGAGTCCAGCTGTGTTCTAAACCCCCATGAAATTGGGCTTTCTTTAGCTGCTACGTGCACAAGGCTACTGGTTCTTTCCACAACACCAACAGCCTAATTTCTGCTGTGTCCCAACCCTTCAGTCTATGCAGGGGTGTAGAGACAACAGATTTCAGCCCTTGTAACAAGGAGTTTGGACTCAGGATGAGAGATTCTGAAGGAACCCCATGGCAGGGGGTGCTCAGCCAGGGCTAGTGGTCAGTGTCTGGCTGCCAGTTGGTGAACACGCTCGTTGGTGAGTGGATGGACCCTTCTGGGGGAGCAGGCAGGCCCTGGGCAGCCTCAGGCCAGAGGTGAGTGGGGTGCTGGGGCTGTACCCCCCGACCCACAGTGCGTGTCCCTGGGCTGTGGTGTTGGCTGGGAGGGGAAGTCCTGCTCCAGCTCTCTGGAATTCCATCAGGGTCTGTGCTGGACCCTGTGTCCCACAGCAGGGACAAGCTGCTTCAGGGACCTTTCTGTCGATCTCTGGAGGAGGGTGAAGATGGCCATGGGCTTCTGCAATGCAGGTGCGGGTCAGACTGCTCACCACCACCACATGGAGACAGAGCTTAGTGCCTCCTGATCTGAACATCAGAGCTTACACTTGCACCCAAGGCTGAGAAAACCTTGCAGTGTTTACGGTGATTTGGAAATGGTGTTGTCAGGGTAATTAGTTTTAGTGCTGCTTGCACTGGTACCACCCATTGCAGTTCATGCGTGCTGCTCTTTTGTGCCTGTTTTCTGCTAATTATCTTAAATCCACTGCTACGTGTATCTATGGGGACAGAGAGTGCTGAACAGGCTGCTTTGAGCAGGAGGTTGGGTGGGATGCCTCTGGAGGTCACTTCCACCCTGGTGACCCTCAGTGAAGTAAGGCACATTACAGAGCAAGTGCTGAGCACAATGTGAAGGCTTCTAGCTGGAGAGCTTTGAGACTCTGCACTGGACAAACGCAGGGTGCACTTGTTCCAGGTCCCAGTCTAATCCCATGCTGTACTGGGAGGCTTTATCTGCAGATAAACAAGTGCTGCATTCAGGCATCAGCTTCACTGGTATTCTCCTCAGGCTGGTGGGTGAAGTAGTCTGGTCTCAGTGACTCCCTTCATCGAGCATCTGTTGTGGCAATATATATGGTACAGACTCCTGTAACCAGTGTAGCTTCCCAGGCAGTCTTACATCACCGGGCAAAACATCTCATTCCACGTGCAGATCGAGTCACCTCTCCCTGTGTCTGTGCCAGCTGCTGTCACATCTGGTCCTCCACAGCTGCACCCACCAGCCCAGGAGTGCAGCCAGGGTGCCAGTGTCGGGCTGCACTGGCAGCAAGCTTGTTTAAAAAGGAACTCGCCTTTTTTTGCTTTATTTTATGAGATCAGAAATATGAGGAAACTTTATTATTTTTTCAATTCCACCCCCAGGGCAGAGAGCTCAAGATCAATTCTTGCAGGCCCGGTTGCATGACGAGGAGCCCTTGTAGCCATTCTGCCTGCTGGGTGGCAAAGCCTCGTGGCTGGCAGGTTAGCGAGCAGGTCCTGCAGAGCAGATGCTGTTACCAGGAAGCTGCACTTGGTCTGTTCCACAGTACAGAGAAAACCCTCGTTTTGCAATGAGTGACGAAATGCAAGCACAGGCTGTTGGGCCAGGCAGAGTGGTGATCGTGCTGCCTGCGAAGGTCCTTCTGGGAATCCTGGGCTCTGCTCTCTTCGGTTGTCACGTAGCGTGTTGGGAAATGTCCTTGGCTCGCTGGCACCGTGCTGTGAACCAGCCTCCTGCGTGCAGCAGCACGAGCCTCCCTGGGCAGCAAGGGTGTGATGAGGAGCACACCCAGCTCTGATGGGGGGGTGATGAGGAGTGGGTCCTTCTGCGGCAGGACAGACCCAGCGGAAGGGTTCGCCTGTTCCTGGGACACAGAAATGCATCCAAAACCTCCCGATGGAGATTCTGCAGTGTGGAGGAAAATGGGGCATGGCAGAAGGGAGCCTGAGAATTGGACCAAAGAGCAAACCTGTGAATAAGGAAGGGCTAAAGAGATAAAAACCAGCTTTGGCTTGGACAAACCTCCTGTTCCTGTGCTGGGGCTCTGACCCTGACACCTCTTTTGCTGTTTTTCTTCTTCACAGTGACTTGTCTCAACACCTGAGCTGTTAGCCAACAGGCCTGCTAAAGTCAGCAGGCTGAGGGGATATGACTGTGCTCTCCGAATACATCGGGAGGTGTAAGGGCTCCAGTACGTTGGTGGAAGGGCTAATGCGGTACCATGGCAGCACACGGGCCAAGGCGAGCTGGGACCCCACTGCAGTGCAGACCCCAGAGCTTTGGGGGCTCAGTAGCTGATCCCAGAAGAGATGGGCTGGTGCAAGCCCTGCCCATGCTGGGGGATGGTCTGACTGAGCTGTTCTCATGAAGGACAGGTTGTCCTCTGCGGCAGGGAGGCCCAGAAGAACAGTGACAAGAAGAGAGTTTCCCTGTTTTGCTCACAGCCGGTGATGGTTAATGTGGTCTGCTTGGTAGCTCCTCCCACACACTGCCACACTGACTGGTAACGCTGCTGTCTTCCCCACCATTAGGTTTTGCAGCTCCTAAGTGACCCCTTCTTTCTCTTCATGCATCCAGGAGGTGTCTAAATGCTGGTGAGTTTTTCCTAATACATATCCAGAATGCCACCTTTTCCTTAGGTTAGCAGCAAGCAGCTCTGTTTGTGACTCCATGCTGAATCTTTTTGCTCCTGCTTTTACTTGCTGGCCTCTTCAGCACACACAGAGCCTGTTCCAACTCCTTTTAAATTATCAGCTAAAATTATCTCTTGACCTGCTGATCTGAACCCTTCCACTTGCTGCTCCCACACTGAAGCAAGTTTAATGATTGTGTCCTTGCTTTCAAGCTTCTAACTTGATCCTTTCCATCCTTCATATCTGATCTGCCCTCTTATCCATGACCTCTAACCCTTCTTTGTGGCTCCTAATGCTGGCTCAGGCCCCTTTTTTTGGTCTCTTCTCCAGCAGCCACCCACAGACCTTACTTTAAGATGCTGTGTGCGCTCAGAATGATGTGAGCAGTGGGGCAGGACTGGGGCACTGCTGCAGCTGCAGCCGTGCTGCTCCTTCCTGTCCCGGGTCACTGCCTGCCCCACGCTTTCGTGAGAAGGAGGGTTCTGGTGCTTGCTCTACGGCAGCAAAACACAACAAAACATTTTTCAGCAAAACCTGCGGGTGGAAACACGCCTTCAAAGTGTCACAGCCTGGTTGACTATGGCTCTTCTTTCTGTCCTTCTTTGTACATGCGCTGCTTTATTGTAGTAGATCCAAACCAAGGTGCTGCGCTCCTGAGGGCAAGGACTGTCTCTTTGTTCTGCAAAGCCTCCAGCACACTTCAACAATCGCTCTGTGTTTCCCGAGGTGGGCAGGAGGGTGAAGAGAGGGTCCGTGCTTGAAAGGCTGATGTCATTACAATACAGAGGAACAGAGTCTGAAGTAAACAGTGCAGTGACGATCCTGATCGTGAAACAGTGATCTCACTGTTGTATGCAGAGCGATGGTTGTTGTACTTTAGTGAGAGTTGTGCCAGCTGTGGGAAACAACCCACGCTGACACGTGGGAGTGGTGTGACTGCTGTGCTGGCCAACCTGGGACAGGCTGCAGCGCCCACAGCCCACCTGTCCCTCAATGTGGTCCCCAGCTCTTGCAGCGGTGCCACCTGCCCCCAGCGCCCCACGATGCCCCTTGGCTGGAGCGAGACCCGAGCTGTTCTGTGAGCAGCTAATGCAGCTGGCGGGGCTGCCAAGGAGGGGATTGCTCCAATGTCAGACCTACGGGGCTGGGGTGGACTTGGTGTGCCTTGGCAGCGCCTGTAGGTAACTGTAGGGGTGGAAAGTCGCTTTGCTCATCTCACAAGTACAAATCGTGACAGTGGTGCTTGTGCCATTTCCTCATCACTGCTTTGAGCTTCGTTTCCTGTTTGATTGTGCCCTTAATCAACAGAAAACAAACTCCAATTAAGGCATCTTACAGAGTATGATTTGTGTCAAATGAAGACCACTGGAGTACCTTTGGGAGTGCAGCAGAGCTGAGGCCTGACTCCCAGAGAGAGGGTGGATCAACCTTCTGGAGTAAATGCGTAAGAGCTGAATCTTATTCATGCAAATCAAAGTTTTCATATGCTGTGAGATCCTCCTGTTTGAGATAGGATGGGAGGCTGACACGAGCATTATAATAGTGTTTTGGAAATGCGAAGGGCGTATGCATAGCTGTATGTTTACCCAGGCGTGTTCATGCACGTTCTCCTGGTGGAATAGACACCTTTTACCCGTACTTACAGTGAGGCTCCCAGCAGCCCAAGGGTCCTGCAAGACCAATGTCTGTCACGACAAACAGCTTTTGTCACATGAAGACTGGCTGGTTGGCTGGAAGGTCTGTATTGTGTGCTGTTATATACACCCTTCTGAACTGTTATCCTGTTATTTGATGAACAAACGTTTAATAAACATACTACATTAATGTACTGAGGATATTAAGCTTTAAAAACAGTGGCTTTGAACTAAAAGAAGATAGCCTTGGCAGGATGTAGGCAGAAAACTCAGTTTAATTCCCACTCAATGAAACTACATTTAATAGTGGAAATTACTGGAACCTTGGAACTTGAAAGAAGAGTTTCTAACTCCTGGTGCGCGTACTTGATCCTTGAATTGGTATCAGGAGATGTTTAAAATGCAGACGGCAGTTACCCTGCTGATGCTTTCTGTACTAAACACACTCTTCAGTTTTACCTCCAGGAGGGCAGAGCAGCCCAGGGTGCGCAGCTGGGGAGGAGCCCAGGGCACAAGCCCCAGCTTCAGCAGAGTGCCGAAGCACACACCAGTACAGAACTGGTTTGGGGGCAAGCTGGGGATTGCTAGCGATGGGCAGGTGTGGGAAGGTACCGCGGGACATTGCTCGCTGCTGTTGGGGTGGAGGTTTGTGTGAGCGTGGAGGAATTAAAGTCCCTTGGTTAGATGCTGAGCAGGGTGGGCTGGGACCAGCATTTTGCAGAGCTGCTGCTGCTGGGCAAAGCTGAGACCTGCAGAACACTGATGTCCCTTCTCTTCCTAAGTAACCCAGGGCCCAGTCCCCTTCTGCTCTGCACCTCTGCAAGCCTCTGCTTTGCCTATGGGGAGAGAAAAGGACTGAATTGTAGCAGCTGTGCTTTCTGTGCCCCCTGAGCGTGTGCAAGAGGCTGCAGATGAGCAGAGGATTGGGCCTCTCCTGGCTCTCGGTAGGTGACTGTCTTTTAAAACTGAAAAGCAAGCCCAGAATGGTCAAAAGGCCCTGAAAGGCAGCAAGAATTACAAATAGGTATTGAAAGCTAAAGAGAAAATCTTAATTAGATCTCCACCAGCCTGTAGAGGAAAACATTTGGATTAAAATGAAATGGAGCTTTGTGCTCTCAGGGTTTCAGCGCAAGAATGGAAGAGGAATTATTCACATTTGCTATTTGTGAAGCTGGATTGCTTTCTCTGTGAACTTGTCTTTTTAACTTCTCACCTTGTCAGAAAATTGTGAAAAGCTGCTGGGATGGTGTATTTGGGGTAGTTCTTATCACAGCACATAGCAGAAACATTTCCATGGTTTCAGAACATGGGCAGAGTTTCCGATGTAATCCTACTCTGCCCAAGTTAACTCCTTTCTCTTGTGGTGAGCCAGCCTGTCCACCCTTCACCCACCTGCCTTACATTTCACTACCATCGATATTTTCTCTTTGTGAATATCTATCAATATTTAACACTGTGGTGTCAGT
This sequence comes from Todiramphus chloris collaris, assembly GCA_025345505.1. Lineage (NCBI taxonomy): Eukaryota > Metazoa > Chordata > Aves > Coraciiformes > Alcedinidae > Todiramphus > Todiramphus chloris. Next base: position 4,570,621 of record JANVCC010000135.1, on the reverse strand, counting down.
TTTGCTGTAAGATGAGAGGAACTACTAGAAACCTTGAATTATACATTGTGTGGCTGGGGGAAGCTGGGGAGGGTTTTCTTTCTGACCCAAAGCTCTTGGAGTTCATCTCTGGGACCTGCAGCTTGAAATCCTAATAATGGATGAGCACCAGAAGAAACTCAGTCAGCGGCACGAGGGAAGGCCCCGCAAAGTGAGGTTCAAAATATCATCAGCTTACAGCGGCCGAGTGCTGAAACAGGTCTATGAAGACGGGCAGGAGCTGGAGCCCCCAGCCAAGGAGCGCACCCGGCGTTTTCTCCGACACAGCTTCGAGCCAGGGGACCATTTCTGTGGGGCCGGGGAGATGCCAGAAAGCAGGTTTTACTCTCCAGCCAAGCTGACTGCCCAGCGGATCAGCATATTCAAGGAGGATAAGAAATACAGCCTCACCAGCCACCCGCCCCTCCTCAGCGACTGCCAGCCAAGCGACAGCCACTGCCGGGTAAGTAACGTCCAGCCCAGGGCTGTCAAACTTCAGGCTAAACCATTTTTGTAGTAATATGGTAACAGGAGTGTCAAACAGGAATCACATTTGGATAAAGCTCAGTTTTGTCAGCCTGGGATTTTAAGAGTGATTGTAAACCTTCAGCCCTTATTGCACAAATCCTGCGTTCTGCTCACCCTGCAAATGGCCGGATCTGCAGTGAACAGCTGCTGCTCACTCTGCTCCGTCTTCTCACTGGGTTTGTTTACATCTGTCCATTTGGTAGAGCAAGATAGAACACTTCCATATATATCAATATCTATACATAGTAATCCTAATTCATCTAAAGTAGTCAAATGTAAGGTGGATGATATCTTAATTACTTATATTTAAAACATTAAAGTTGCGTGACTTCAGCTGGCAAAAAGGTTAGTGCCACTGGCAGTGTACCAGTGAGGCATCCACATCCTCTGGCAAGTCAGAATTCCCCTTTGGCTACTTTGATAATCCCAGTTTAGTGTCACTGGATATTTTGTTAACGTATAATTAATGACATCGATAGAGAAGTGTCTCTTTAGTCCTAATAGAAAGCCAGTGCACATGTAATACCTGTTAAATTGATTAATACACTGGGATTATGTTCATTTTCTTACCCTGTCAAGTTAGATTTATGTATATCTTGCTGCCAGTTGGTGTTATCAACGCCAGGGGTACCACTGAACGATTCCTGTAACGATGACGTCATGCTGGCACTACTGATAACACAGCCATGCCACGCTGGTACGCACTCTCTAAACCGAGCATGTTGTATGATACAATCAGCAGACTTGTAAAACTCAAGGTGAGTTTGCTGAGAAAAAATAATCCAAAGGAAGATGGTGTGGGGTAAACTCGCTGAATGGGTCTCCGTGGGAGACAGCGCGTTCCAGACAGAAGAACGAGCGGCTCCTGTCAGCAAACAGGGCAGCCTGGTGCCCAGCCCCTCCTCTCACGCTACCCAGTCCCACAGCCCTGCTCTGTGGTGGTCCTCAGCTGCCCACAGAAAGGGCGAGGGCTCAGTGTATCTCCAGGGAGAAGTGTCAGGTCGCTGCAGTGCTTCCACTGCTGCAGTATAAGGAAAGTTGCGTTGTCATCCGCTGTGGCCTCTGGATAAATAAGGAATGACACTAAGGAGACTGAAGTACTTTGAAAAGTATAAAATGCTTTTTTATGGCCTTGATTTGAATACATTAGAGGTCCATTAATTCCTGGTGCTAATCAAGGTTGCACGTAGGAAACCCAGATGGCTGGTATTTGAACAATATTTAGTTGATAGACTGGACCTCTCTCTAGTTTAACTGAAAATACCAAACCACGATGAATCTCTCGTGCGTACAGCCAGAGCACTAATGGGATCTTATCCATGCCATTAATTTGTTCTGCATTCTTCGGTAACGCTTATCTGTGTTCCCTAGTTTCCCTAGCCACAAATATCTGGAGTAATCACACTGCCCAGTACCAGCTTTGTTTTGTGTCAACACGCGTTTGGTGTTTGGAGGCACCGTGTCTGTGTAACCAACAGGAGGCTTTCAAAGCCTTCTGCAAGGGGTAAGGATCTGTGCTCACCTGCGTCTCCCCGGGGGGAACCAGGTGCCCAGTTCCCAGGAGAGAGCTCAGCCACCTCACACCAGCTGGGGACACCATGGCAGGGGATTTTCTCAGGAGAAGATCTCCTTTTGTACTGCTTCTTGACGCAGATACTTAGAGTGAAACAGGAAGAGTGTGTAAAGTGATGGGCTGTGTCACATGATGCCTCGTGCAAAGGGAAAAGGACCCGGTGAGCAAAATGCTGCTTTCAGAGAAATGTTTGACCACACCAGCTTTAGGCTTAAACTCACCAGAATAGAATACAAACAAAATGTGCCTGAGGGTGGTTATTTAGACAGGGCTCCCACTGCTAGGAATACTATTTTGCATTAAGTAATGAGGTTTTTTCATCATCTGACTTTTGCTGGCATTAATACGTTACAAAGAAAAGCTTTCTTTTAAATCTGAAAAACCCCATCAAAGGCTGCAGAGTATGTCAGCATCATGGGGAAGTTCTTCTTCTGGCCAAAACCATGAAAACTTCTTTCTACGCCCCCACCTTCCAACTACTCAACCTTCAAAGAAATGTAGGTATGTCCCCAGTGCAAAGGTTGCTTTTCTATATGTGCCAACACCACTGCTCTTGGAATCGTGCCGCCTTTTTTTGTCTTGTATATGGGTTGTTTCCCCATCCAGAAGATGGCATTGAAGTGAGGATCCCAAGATCTAACCCAAAGTCTTGGTCTGATCCTGTGGCCCAGTAGGGCCATCCCTCCACCGCTGTCCTGCTCAGTGCTCTGGTGGGGGGTGGTGAGCTGCTTGTGCTGCAGAGCCAGCCGAGCAGATGGCTGGGCAGAGGGGATGTTCTTCTGGAAGCCCCGGGACCGTCAGTGTTTGCAGTGTATTTATACAGGTGAGACACTGATAAGATCTTTCCACAGGCTTCCCCAGTTCTAGATTTTGGCAAGATCGTCATCTACACTAATAACCTGAAAATCATCCGTGCACCCATGGACCAGAGAGAGCTCATGAGAAGAATCATCCAGACTGAGGGAATAAATGACTGGGCCTTCATATACCAGGAAAGGAAAGAAAGATTTGGTGGTGGACATAAAAAAGACGTGGAAATAAAGGCTGGCTGTAACCAGTATGTGCAGGTAAGAAAAAATGGGAAGTGATTTTGTTTTTTTATTATTTTTCATTTTCCCCTCTAAGGCTTTTGGTCTTACAGTCGTGGTCAGACCACTGAGCATTCCCATCCGAATCCCATCTGTCTGTATCTGTCACTTAGCTAAATTTGGATTAAAAGCATCAGTTTGTTTCTCTTTCCACTTGGGAGATAACTGACCAATGCTGTGCTGCAGTTTGCACTCTGGGGACAGCTGTTCTGCTTCCAGATGCTCATGTTTCCCACTTGATTCTTCTCCTGGAGACCGCTGATGTTCATGTAGCTTGGCTTGGGTCCACCCCTCGTCACCACCTCCCAGAGGAGTAAAAGCGGGATGGAGTTTCTGCAGCCTGGCCAGGCTAAACACAGCTGCTCTGTGGCTGAGACTGCCAGAGGCTAACATTTTAATATCGACTGAAATAAGATTGTGCCTTCCACTTGTTTTCTCACGGGTTAGACTTTGTTGGTTGGAATCCCAATTAGTCTGACCATAATTCGATCCCACAGAATATAATGTTGTTGTGCAGGGCGAATACGAAGCATTAGTTTTGCAGCTGAGACAGACCCGTGCTGAGGGCAGTTTACCTTGGTCCTCCCGTGCCGTGAGCCTTGCTGCTGGCTCCCTTGCACAGAGACCCATGGGAAGTGACAACAGCCCTCAGAAACAGAGCAGGAATCTTGGCCTTTGGTAGTTTGTTTCAAACTTGGATTTTCAGAAAGATGTCTTTAACATAAAAGTCACGATACCCCGAGTCATCAAAAAATGACTCCTGGACTTTGTGGGGAATATGCATGGAAAAGGCCCTCTGTAAGGTAACCGATTCTCCTCCTCCAGTCACCCTGGCTGGAGGAGTGTGCTTTGGAGAAGGACAGCAGCTCCTGTAAAGTACCATTCCTGAGAAAGTTGTTAACCTTGGCAGAACTCAGCAAAATACTTCTGTTCTCCTTCATGTTGGGAGCAAAAAGTAAAACTTGAAGGTCCTAAAACTATGATTTTTTTAGAATAATTCTGGACTTTCTCTAACACTGGTATTACGAACATTCATTTGAAGATGACCAAAGCACAGGGAGGTTATTCTTCTGAGAAGTCAATAAATGCAGACTACCAAATTCATAAGCAGGCAGCAATATGAAGCATATTTGGCACCAACTCCCTATACCTTAGTTACAGTCTGATTGCATAGTGCAGAACTGCTGCACGGGAGCGATGCAGGACCTGAACCTGACAGCAAAAAGCGATCCTGTGCCATGCTACATTCTTCCTGATGCAGATACTCTGTCATTTCTGGGTGCTGTGGAAGCACTGAATTTTAAAATGGTATTGGAAAGAGGCTGTCTGGCACCCGAGGAGAGAGTTGCAGACACAAGGGACAGCTTGAAAGACGCTGTTTATGTTGGTGGTGAGGGATCCGGGGAGAGAGGGTGAGGAGAAACACACGAAGAAACGAAGCGTAGCTCAAAACGGAGGGTGCAGAGCTGAGATGGATGTGTTAAGAACTGACAAGAAGATGGGTGGAGCTGTGCAGGCCCTTGCAGGAGGATAAGAGCAGAAGGTACTGGTTATAAGCCCAGTCACATTAACTTTTCATTTTCTAGAAGTATCCACAAACTGTTCCCAAAGATACAGGAGCCTTTTTCTTGAAGATCTTGCTGTAAAGAACTGTTACTGGCAGAGTGGCAGGTCGGGAGCAACAATTACATGAAAGACCAGAAGACAGAACTCCCATCTTTCAAGCATGTGATTGACTTTGGTGCCTGATACCCAGTAACAGACTCTTCCCGTGATGTCTCTTTCAGGGAGGAGATGCTGAGCGTGGCTGTTCCCAGTGCAAAGGCTCAGGCTCTGCTCCTTGCTCGCTGTGCCACGGAAGCAAGTTTTCGATGCTGGCAAACAGATTCAAAGAGTCCTACAGGGCTCTCCGATGCCCGGCTTGCAATGAAAGCGGCCTGCAGCCCTGCCAGGTCTGCGCTGCCTGACCAGGGCACCATCCCTGCAGCCGCCCCAAGCGGCTCCCCAACCTTGTGTTGAAAACTTTCAGGTATTTAACCCCCGAGCAGCCTCGCTGTCATGGCAAGTTGTTAAAAGATGGGAAAGGCACATAAATGTGAATGCTGGCTGCTCCCCTTCTCTGCTCCAGACAGCTGTTCAAGTTGGGGCCAGCCCAGACCCCGCTGTCCGTGAACGTTTCCCTCGGCACTACAGGAAACTACCAGCGACTGGGAGTCGAACGCCTGCATGAATGTCTCTGGCATCTGGAGCTCAGCTGGAATTTGCTGTCCCTCATTCTGGTGTCTGGTGCCCAGCACAGCCAGGCCCTGGCCCACCAGGCGCTCCAGCAGCACCATTAAACGCAGCAGAATTGGGTGCGGTTTGGGCACATCTGTAACGTGCCAGGGTGTGAGCAGCAGGGCGGCACCTCCCCAGGTTTTAACTTGGTGAACACTCTAAAATTACACTGTCCTTTGGAGTTACTTCTGTGCTGGCCCTGCAGCGTCACTGCAGATTGTGCCGATTCCGACACCTGCTTTAGTGGACGCAGTGATTCCCTGGGGGTCTGTGTTACGGGAAGAGATTGAAAACCCTTCCCATACCTGGAGCTGTAAAAAATGTATAATCATTTATTATCATAAATAGAAGTTATGAAGTTTCAGCCTTCTTCTGAGGAAGTGTGGAGCTAAAACTCCCCCGTACGATGCTCAGCACTTTTCAGAACCAGGATGGTGGTGAGCAGGATGTTTGTTGCTTCATATTAATCCCATGTTGTAATCTGCAGGAGGTGAACTCTAATTAGTTGGCGCGAAGCAACGATGTGGGATCCTCTGCAGGCTGCCACTGGTGGCACAGAACACAGGGGCTTCGAGAGGTTATGAAGCAAACGGGAAACAGTAATTTTCCCCCCAAAGCATTAACTTATTGCGTTTTATATTAACGAGTAATGTTAGTGCGGCATTGGCTCGCATATTACATCTGAGACTCTGATGAGCTAAGAGACTGCTCATACCTACCTCCTGCTGAGGTTGCAAGCCTGGGCAGGGCAATTTATGGCCAAGTTTCTGTTTTCCTATGGTAGGTTATGATTTCTCTGCAATACATAAATGATTAGAAATAATGCTGGTTTAGTTCTTAGAATTCCATCTGTTCTCTCTGAGTTGTTCAGTGGGCACTGATGGTTTACTTTTCAAGTACATAAATTTATAGCAGATACTTGATTGGTTTCACTTATCCGATTGGGATCTACAGTATGAGAAAATGTAGTCCTTGGGGTATTGACTGAGGGCAGCTGGGGCCTCACAAATCAGAAACTGTTGTCAAGCAAATCTCTTCCCTCAGAATTGACCTGTTTGATCTCATAGTTGGGCTTGTTTAAAAGTTTGCTGCTTTAAGATAAGGAAAAAGCAACCAGGTGAAATTGTTGCCTGATATTTTAATGTTTACAATAAAACTAGATGCATTTATAAAATCAATATTTATTGTTCTTTGTTAATTACAGTGTTTCACAACCACTATTACTTCTCCTGGCTGCATCAGCTCTTCCTGTTCATCCCAAAATGTCACGGGGACGATGCTCACAGCGAGGAGCTGTGCTCTCCTGCCTTTAGTTCGGAGTCCTGCAGGCCCAGGAGCCCACCAGGACTGTGGGAACTGCCCGCGTGCGGTGTTGGGGCTGGGCTGGGAGCGATGCACTGCTGAGTGCACTTGCTTTCATTTTATTTTTCATAAAGCACTGGCTTGATTTACCCAATAAACGCCCTCTTATTTCTCATGGAAAAAGAGGTCTGAGCTTTCATGATGAGGCTGCTGGTGAGGTGATGGGTTGCTTTTAACACATTCCAGGTTTTATTTCTGCATCAGCCAGAGGCCTCACCCATCCCCGCTGGGCTCAGCCTGTGAGGGCAGTGAGATGTGACCCAGATGCAGCCCTTGCTGGTCAGGGCCGTTAGTGCTGCCCTCACAGAATCCCAGACTGGTTTGAGTGGGAAGGGACCTTCCACGGTGAACTGGTCCAACCCCCTGCAGGGAGCAGGGCCATCTGCAGCTAGAGCAGGGTGCTCAGAGCCCCGGGCAACCTCCCCTGCAATGGTGCCAGGGATGGGGCAGCCACCACCTCTCTGGGCAGCCTGGCACAGCCTCTCAGCACTGTTTTCCTTCTCTCCAGTCTAAATCTCCCTCTTTTAGTTTAAACCATCCCCCCTTGTCCTGTCCCAACAGGCCCAGCTAAAAGGTCTGTCCCCATCTTTCTGAGAGGCCGCTTGAAGTGCTGCAAGGCACCCAGGAGGTCTCCCCGGAGCCTTCTCCTCTGCAGGCTGAACCCCCCCAGCTCTCCCAGCCTGGCTCCCAGCAGAGGGGTTCCAGCCCTCCCAGCATTGCTGGGGCTCCTCTGGCCCCGCTGCACCAGGTCCCTGTCTCTGCTGTGCTGAGGACCCCAGAGCAGGGCACAAGCGCTCCAGTCTGGTTGTCAGTCCCTGTCCAGCCTGGTTCCGTTACCAGCTCTGGCTTCAAGCTGTGCCGGGGAAGGTCTGGGAAGGGACAGGGTGAGCGGTGCGCTGGCGGTGCGGGGCACGCTGCGCCCTGTGATCTGAGAGCTCCTTCCCCCTCCGAACGGTTCTGGGAGTCCGTGGTTCAAGGGGCACAGACCCAGGCAGGGGCACTGTCCGGAGCTCGCCCGGAGGCCCCGGCACCGCGGCCCAGGGCCGGGGCTGCAGCCGCGGGACACGGAATCGCCGCCCGCGGAGCCCCCGCGGCCCAGAGGGCAGGGGCGGGGCGGCCCCTCGGGGCGGGCCGGGGCAGGCGGGAAGCGGGGCCGGGCCGGGGGCCGCCATGGGGGTGACGGTGGAGGAGCGCCGCGTGTACCGGTACCGCTTCGAGCAGGTGGCGGCCAGCTACCTCCGCAAGGTACCGCGCCGCGAGCGCCGCGTGTGCCCCGGCTCCCGCCGAGCAGCCCGGCTGCGGGGGGAACCCCGGCTGCGGGGGGAACCCCGACTGCGGGGCAGGCCGCGGAGCGGGGCGCGGAGCGGGGCCCGCCACGTTGCCGTTGTCCCGGCGCCCCGGGCCCGGGGCGGGTGCGCGGAAGGAGCGGCGCTCGCCGGTCCCGCCCGGGGCCTGCCGCTGAGAGCCGGGTTTGCCCTGGCAGGGCGCCGGGTTTGCCTCTTCATCGGGGCTGCCCTGGTGCCCAGCGAAGCCTGTGCCTGTGTGCCCGGGGCGCTGGGCACGCGTCGGTTGTGTTCGAGCTCCGGAGTCGAGCGAGAGCCTCCCTTGGGTCCCGCCGTGCTGGGCTGGGTCCAGCTGCTCCGGCCCTGGTGGCTGCGGGTCCAGAGCACAAATCTGGCAGGAGCATCTGAGAGACCTGGGCTGGTTCAGCCTGGAGAGGAGGAGGCTGAGGGGAGACCTTCTGGCTCTGACAGCTCCTGACAGGAGGCTGGAGCCAGGGGGGTCGGGCTCTGCTCCCAAGGAACAAGGGACAGGGCAAGAGGAACCGGCCTCAGGTTGCCCCAGGGGAGGTTTAGGTTGGAGCTGAGGAACAATTTCCTCCCCTGGAGGGTTCCCCAGGGCTGTGCCAGGCTGCCCAGGGCAGGGGTGGAGTCCCTGTGATCCCTGGAGGGGTTTCCAAGCCCCCTGTGGAGCTGTGGTGCTGAGGGACAGGGGGCAGTGGTGCCCTGGCAGGCACTGTGCGCTGGTCTGGGAGGTGTGATGGACTCGGCAGGGGTACTGCCCATGACACAAGGGCTGTTCACAGCTGACATGGCAGCACCTGCCCTTCCAGGGGCTCTGCCGTGGTGGCTGGGATCTGCTTGAAACAGAGATCAGGTCAGTTGGGATGAATTCTAGCTTCCTGTCCTTGCAGAGTGCTGTCCTGTGTCACAGCTTGTGTAGTACGTCTTTGGGTCTAGTAGTGCAACTATCATCAGACTTTTATGTGGGCTTTGAAATGAAAATGCTTTGCAGTGGCAAGGGCTATGGTGATGGTGGGTAAACAATGTTTCTGTGTCGCATCTGCTTCCAGCAAAACAGCATCCTGCTAAATTTCCCTTCTGAGCACTCTTGTCTCTCGGACGCAGGACTCGGGCTGTGCATGAAAACTGTCCTTTTTGTTGGTGCTTTCCTCTGAGACAGGCATGAATTCTCATCTTTATTACAAGCTGATGCCGGACTTTTGCCCTCTAGCTGTGGCTGCTTTTTGTGAACACCAAGGTGAAGAGCAGAGCAGGCTCCATTATGTCTGTGTTGGCCGCCTGTGTTTAACCATTAACGACAGAAGCCAGCAGCTGTACAGAGCAGGGCACTTCCTTGCACAGGACCCCAGGGGTCTGTGAACGTTCTCCACAGGACAAGATGTTTAGATAAATGTTGTCTTTGGGCTAAATTCATCCTTGATGCAGCCAACTTAAAACCCAAGGAGGGATTCTTTTGTCTCAGCTAGCTGCCCATTCTCCATCCCCTGTTAGGGGAGGCCTGGCTTTGACAGAGGCAGTGCCAGGAGGAGCCCAGAGCGTCCCCACTCGCCAGGCACACGGCCAGCTCCAGCTCTGGCTCCAGCTCCAGGGCGGCTGCTGCACAGCGGAGCTGGGCTGAGCGTGGTCTCGTGTCGCGGGGCCAGGCCAGTGTTCTCCTGCAGCCTGCTGCCCTGCTCTGGCTGCCGCTGTCCTGAGCGCTGGGAGCAGAGAGTGCCTTGTGCCCAGTAACCCTTTATTAAAGATTGTCCGATCCTTAAAAACTGGGTTGGTTTTATGGGCTAGGGTGGGAGTGGAAGACAATACACTGTGCACGTCTGACGAGAAGTAACAAGTTTTTCCTGCTTGCTGGAAGCCAGTAATGATGGCACTGGGCTTGCTGAAGTCACCAGGCTGCTGCACGTGGTCTCGGTGGGGTCAGCTTCTCCTCCCAGTGTCTGTCTCGTGAGGCCGTGACTGATGAGATACGTGGATCTCTAAAAGATATGGTGGCATGGGGTTTTTATTTATTTGACCGTCTATCTTTTTCCTGGTGTTCGATGCCTCAGTACGAAGTGGAATGGGATCCCTGCAGTGGTGTCATGCCCTGTGCTGAAAACCAAACCGCCACATGTGTGGAATTCTTTTAGAAAGGCAAAACTGAAAATACCCTCACAAGCCAGAGCGACAGAACTTTGAACAGTAAATGCAGGCAAAGATGCTTAGTCTGGACTCTCTCTTCTGTCTCTGATAACCAAATAGAGATATATATTTTATTTTCTTTCCACCAGAATAGGACTGTGCAAAGATACATTAACAAAAAAAAGAAGTCAAAAAGGCTAACATTTATTTCTCTTGCCGTACTGCAGAAGTCCTGTGCTCTCTCTGTGGCAAGCTTGGGCAGTCGGATTTCTAACGGCGTAGTTTAGAGTGCCACGCCATGGCTAGCTGGGGAGCTGCTTCCGGCAGGCTTGGGAAAGCAAAGGCAGGGCCACCTTCTGCTGCCTCTTCTTGAGCGTTTGGAGGAGCAGAGTTAGTGCTTTTCATCGTGAGAGATTTGACCAGGGCAGAAATGCAGATGGCAGTTGTGTTCTGTAGCATACTTCAGTCTGACTGGAGAAGGGCAGTTGGAGGTGAACAATGAGGCTAATTATGGCAGCCAGAAGCGCAGAGCAGAAAGGTTAAAATAATCCTCATTTGTATGTGGCAGCAGAGAGCATCACACGCTTTTAACCAGGATTTTGATATGATTGAAAAAATAATGGCCATAGTTACTCATAAATGCCATAGCTAAAGTTGACTTCAGGGCTCCTGCTCTTGTTCCTTCCGCTGCACCTCTGCAAGTTGAACCTTGGAATGTTGTGTTGCAAAAGAGGGTGGGAAGGTGCCACCAGACATGCTCTAGGAGGAGACCAAAGCCGAGGCAGCCGGAGTTCGTCAAGGGCATGTTTGTGCCAAGACATCTCCTGTCTCACAGAAATCCCACATATTGCCTCCACTGGGGCATTTTGCCTATCAGCTGTAATTTGTGACCTCTGAGGATGGAGCACGGACGTCACTCAGACTGTGGAGGGTATCAGAATTACATCATCTTCTCTAGAAACATGCATTTACTGCAGAGATCATGGAATCGCAGACTGGTTTGGGTGGGAAGAGACCTTTCAAGCTGCAGTCCAACCCCCCTGCAGGGAGCAGGGCCATCTGCAGCTAGAGCAGGGTGCTCAGAGCCCCGGGCAACCTCCCCTGCAATGGTGCCAGGGATGGGGCAGCCACCACCTCTCTGGGCAGCCTGGCACAGGCTCTCACCACCCTCAGCACCAACAGTTTCTTCTTTCTCTCCAGTCTAAATCTCCCTCTTTTAGTTCAAACCCACCACCCCTTGTCCTGTCCGAGCAGGCCCTGCTCAGAAGTCTGTCCCCATCTTTCTGAGAGGCCCCTTGAAGCCCTGCAAGGCCCCCAGAAGGTCCCCCCGGAGCCTTCTCCTCTGCAGGCTGAACCCCCCCAGCTCTCCCAGCCTGGCTCCCAGCAGAGGGGTTCCAGCCCTCCCAGCATTGCTCTGGTCCCTGGACCTTCTCCAACAGGTCCATGTCCTTGTTCTGAAGACTCCAGAGCTGGAAATGTGTCCTCTGCTTTTGTTGTCTAGAACCAGTAAGAAAAAGGTGATAGTGAGATGGACAGCCAGCTACACCAGGCAATCGTATGTCAGTTCACAAAACATTTTGCCTTTGCCGCCTGTTCCTGGAGAGAGCGTGCCCTGTGTCAGCGTGGGAGGAGAGGCGCTGGCAGAGCACGCTCCTGAGGGGTGTCTGGGTGGGTCGGGTGGCGGGTGGTCTGCCAGGGCCATCAGCTCCGATGTGGGGCAGGAAGAATTCTGTGGGAAGCAGGAGCATTAACGTCCGCCGTGCCCAACAGAGGTCCCCAGGCTGGCATGGCTGGTCTCCGGGCAGCTGCAGGGGCCGTAGGAGAGCCAGGTCTGGGAGACTGGGCCAAGGGGAGCCCTGCCCATGCCCAGGGCACAGCCCGTGGGAAGGGGCCAGTGCTTTCTGCTGGGTGGCCTTTAGGCGAGCGCAGTGTCGGTGTGTGTGAGCCCTGAGTGGTAAATCAAACAGTTAGTTCAGGTACGGCAGATTGATTTGTATTTGGAGTAAGTGTGTCTGTCTGCGAGAGGCTTTTCTGTTTATCGATCTTTATCACAGCGAGAATCTGTGCCGTGGGTTCACTAAATTTCTATTTTTTTTGGTTAAATTTACATTTATTCTCAACCGCCACCTTTCCAAACCAATAGCAAAGCGGAGGAACCTGGGGGGGTTTAGCTGATTTTGCAGCGTCACTCCTTCATTTTCTTGCAGTTAGGAAAGAAAGAATCAGAATATTTAGGAATTGAAATATTATTATTTTTTGCAAGTCTTTGAAGCTGTCATTTTGATGTATGTAGGCTCCACTTGATCGTGCATGTAAAACCAGCCCTTCATTGCTTTGAAATATTTCATTTTTATCCAAATCATTACGTGTAACCTGCAGTGATTTCTCTCCTCTGCTAAACACAATGCCACTTTGAGAGGCCTGCTATTTCCCCCAGACAACTTCCAGGAAACATCGCTGTGGTTAAAAACTGCTGCTTTTGATAAATGATGTTACACATTCCAGCCAGGAAAGGTCTGCGGGGGTCTTAATTCCCTGGATCCAGAATAGTGACTGATGCAATCAATTCTGCTCGTTGTTGCTCCTAGAAAACAGTCGATATGTTGCAGAAGGACTGAATGGGAGCACCGCAATTCTTTATCTAATTCTCATTGTCAGGTTTTTGCAAGTGAAGAATGGAGGTGTGGGATGAGGGTTCCCTGTGCTGGGGGGTTCTGGGTGTGGGGGTCTCGGTGCTTCCGAACCGCTGTCTGCGGGTACCATGCCTGCAGCTCCACGGCTGCAGAACATCCCCAGGAGATGCTTGCAGCTACCAGCCAGGCTGGGAAGAAGTCCTTCCAAAGCCCTGGGTGGTTTAAGGGCTTTGTGGCTTCCCCTGCTGCTGGTTTGTTTGGGGTCCTCTTGGTGTGATGGAGGAGAGATGTCTTCAAAATAAGCAAATCAGTCTGGAAAGAAGTTTCCTACAGGACCTCATTGGAACTGTAAGAAGTTTATAAGAAAAGTGATCTTCCTTCGCTGGCTCACCTCTGCTTTTCCACAGTAGTGTCTCGTCTGGAGTTACAGCGTTTGGAGCTGTGCTTCCCCCAGGGCAGTCTGAGCTGTAGCAAATGTGGCTACAGTCTGGGAAGGGGGCAACAAAGGCAAGGCATGAAAATTGTCCCTAAGTGGGGTGAGGGGTGACATTTGCTCCTGCGTCAAGCGGACAGGCCTCGGGGGGCTCCTCTGCTCCCTTTCCAGAATAACGAGGGGGTTGTGTTGGTCCCCTCCTGGAGGGACCCTTCGGCAGCTGAGGGGCTGTGGCTGAGGAGCAGTGCCCATGCTCTGCTGGGGGACGGGCTGTGCCCACCCTGCTGTGCCCGCCTGGCTGTGCCCACCCTGCTGTGCCTGCCCGGCTGTGCCCACCCTGCTGTGCCTCCCTGGCAATGCCCACCCTGCTGTGCCCACCCTGCTGTGCCTGCCTGGCAGTGCCCACCCTGCTGTGCCTGCCTGGCAGTGCCCTGCACTCGCCGGCAGCACCACCAGAGGGCATTCGCTCCACTCAGTCCCTCCACTCGGGCATCCCCTCATTCATCCCCTCATTCATTGCCTCCTTCACCCCCCTCATTCATCCCCCGTTCACTCCCCCTTGCCAGCTGCTGCGGGCAGTGCGGGCCTGGCTGGGGGATGTGTCCCTGCGCCCCTGCTCTGTGGCTGAGGATCCTTGGCTGGTGCTGCTGCCCTCAGAGCAGCTGAGACAGCCTCCCTGCAGTGCCCTCCGGCACCCGGACGGGTCCTGCCCACCAGCCACTGCCCATCCTAGAGTCACAGAATGTTTGGGGATGGAGGGGACCTTTCAAGCTCATCCCATCCAACCCCTGCAGGGAGCAGGGCCATCTGCAGCTAGAGCAGGGTGCTCAGAGCCCCGGGCAACCTCCCCTGGGATGGTGCCAGGGATGGGGCAGCCACCACCTCTCTGGGCACCCTGTTCCTCTCAGCTCACAGCCTTGCATTCCTGGCTGGCCCTGGCGTCCTCTCCAGTGATGGTTTGTGGGCATGGGCTGAGGGGACTGTAGCAATTCCAAAGTCCTTGCTCTGCCCTGTGGAGAGGGATAAGGATACTGGAGCCAGGGTCACGTGTGTCTGCTGGAAAGGATGGCAGTGCCTGCCCCGTGCCTCGCTGAGCGGAGCGGTGCCACCGGGCAGCTGGTGTTTGCAGTCTGGGTGAGGGGGCTGCAGGGCAGGGCTGAAGCCCCTGGGCTACTGGGAGCTCTTCGTACAGCGCTGGGTCTCCTGTTCCTGTGGTGCTGGGCAGGAGGGTTCGGGGCAGCGTTACCGTGGGGCTGGAACCCCAGCCAGGCTGGGATCTCTTTGTTCTCGGCTGCTGTGGCTCTGGTGTCCCTGGGGAAGGGAAGCCTTGCAGGGAAGCTGTGCCGGGCTGGAAACACCATTTCTGTGTCTGTTAGACACTCCCAGCCATTACAGCTGCTTGTAGACTTGTAATGTTATTTCTTTTACTGTGCTGGGTAGGAAATTGAGTCTATTTCTGTTTAAATACTGGGGTAATAGAGCCTGCTATTTAGTGAAAGATTTATGTAAATGGCTCTTTGTTTCACACGATTGGGCCTTACAGAGCGTAAGTTCCATCAATAATGTAATTATGCCACTACTGCCATTGCAGAGCAGCACGTCGTGGAGAAGCCTCCGGTTTCTGTATGGAATGGGACTTGGAATCCTTGCAGCTTTAAAATAAACTTTTATTCTGCAGTAACAGGAAGTTACTGGAGCTGGATTATAGAACAGCCTGTCCTGGAGTCGTCAACCTTTTCAGATGAGAACCCAGGATCTGTGTTCCGTGAGAACTGTGGAGCAGCTCTCCCCGCACAGCAGCGCTGCTCTGCCGGGTCTGAGCTAGCCTTAACGTGCAGCCTCCCACCTTCCTAAAGCAGCGCGTCTGCTCGTTGTCAGTCAGTCGGTCTTGTATTAGTGTGGAGCTTACAGGAGCGGTTGGGTGCTGTTGGAGTTCAGCACGCTGTCCTGTGCATCACAATTTAGAGTTCATTGTGCAGGTGGATGGTGATTGCTTTTTGCAACAGAGTAAGGTCCCTGTAGCCTTTCCACCTCGTGTTGGCCAGAGGAGTTCCGGAACACGCTCTTCATCCTTAGAAGTCCCGTTTGAGTGCATACATTTCTTATATAGGGAGTCGCCCTACAGGCAACATAGACAATTTTGGCATCAGTCCTGTTCAGTGGGGGTTTTGGAGTGAGTCTCCTTCTTCCAGCCCTGAAATGACCGGTCTGTGCTGACTGAGGAAAAGGAAGTCTTCCAAAAAGACAGCCCCGTGCCCTCACTGCAGGCCAGCCCCAAGCAGGGTGGGCATCCCCTTGCCAGAGCGGGCTTGCGCTGCCATCCAAAGTGACCTCCTGCTGCCACGCTCTGCCAGCAGCTTCAGCAGCCCCGGAACATGTCAGGTCCCTGAGGTGGTGCCGGGCCGACCTGCACCTTGCCAGCTTCCCGGCCCAGGAAATGCCGTGCGGCCCGTGGCGCTCCGCAGCAGTGCCAGGGAGCGAGCTCGCCGCGGAACCCAGGGTGCCCACGTCCTCTGCGGGGTGCAGGCCCCGGGAGCTGCCGCGTTGCTGAGAGCGCTGCTTAGCCCTCCTTGGGCAAACGTGCCGTGGCCAGGAGCTGCTGTCTCCATGCCATGCCGTGCTGAGCCGTGCTGTGCCGTGCCGGCTGTGCGGAGGGTGTCTGTGCTGCAGCAAAGGCTGGCGTTGCCCCTTCAAGCGGTTTTCTCACAGCAGCACTGTGGGGTTTCTCTTTGCTTTCTAGCCTTGCTTACGAAGCTAATCTTACTAAATTCTTCCTTTCCACTACCTCAGAGGGAGGCCGGGGATTGTTGATATTGGGCGGCTTGTACCTGTTGAGAGAAGTTATGAAACTGCTTCTGACTGGGCAAGCGCCAGCCAGCAATTTCCATGTACCTGTGTGGGAAGTGGTAATCTTTACCCTATGCATTTTTATTGCAGTATCCCAGTCCCATGGAGAAACATGTCACGGCTGTAGAAACAGTGGAAGAGAGAACAGGTAAGCTGCCTGTCTTTCCTTACAGAGTTGATTAACATTTTTCATAACCTTTAGGATTAATTATGTAACAGCTGTATTTCAGCAGAAGCTGGGTGCCGCAGCCATGCCTGGGATTCCTGCGTGCTGGACACTGTGTGAGCGAGAACGAGGAAAGATTACACACTCCCTAGAGCGTGTGCTTGAACTGCATTAAGTATTGGAATTTTCAGGTTATTCCAAGGCCATTAGACACGTTCCGCCTGGTTCCTCTGTAGCGCCCTCTCGTTGGCCGCTTCCTCGGCCTTTCTGTGATGATTTCTGTGAGCAGCGCTCCGCAGATCAGATGCGAGGCCCCCGGAAGGAAGCACAGTGAGCCGTGTGGATCGAGCCTCGGGCGCTCCGCAGGCATCGCGCTCCTCGGCTTTCATGATCGCTGCCTTCGGAGGGATCTCTTGCTGTTACACGTCCCAGACGAGGAGGTAGTTCCAGGAATCAGAGGCTCGTGTGGCGGCCTTGTAGGATGCTGGCAGCCAGAAAGCGAGCACAGATCCTCCGTCTCTCGCTTTACCAGTCAGAATCCAGAAAATCAGACGTTGCCATTTCCAAATCTTACTGACAGGAGAATGGGTCTGCTCAGGTCAGAGTGCATTTGTCGGGCCGGGTCTGCTGATACCACGTGGATTTTCCTTTTCCAGTTACTGAGCTTGCAGAAAGTGCTCATGATGGGGCACCTGCAGTTACGTGCCTGCGTGGAGAATATCTTGAACAGCTGTGGGGAGCAAACAAGTACTGTAGGACTTTGTGTGGAAATAACCTCCTTTCTTTCTGATATGAGAACTATCATCAGATACCCATTCTGGATGAAATAAGAACGTACAGACTTCAAATTTTTAGTCCTGAGTACTTTAATCCCTGAAGTTCTAGTCCCTAAGTTCTCTATCCCAGATTTAGAGATGTCTTCTGTCTTGCAGCTCATGTTTAATGGTGGCTCCTAGTTCCAGGCTGATGCTCTCCTTCTAAGCAAGTTGCTGGTGATGTTGCCCTGAGAGTGAAGAAGGCTGAGCGTTAGTGCTGCCATTGCTGTTCTCTTCAAGTGCAGCAAAGGCTCTTTGGAGAACGCGTCTCTGCTCTGAGTTGCACGGAGATGCTTCGTATTAGTAATGTGATGTGTTTAAGAGTTTTGCGAACCAAACACCGTGAAGTTTTCATTTCACAGATCCCACCAAATGTGACTGTTCAGAAGGTACCCTTTTATCCCAGAGAAGTCTTTAACCTGGGCTGCCTGCCAGCTGGCTTCTCGTTCAGTAGCGTTCTGTTCTTGATCTGGGTCATTAAATATTAAAAGGCAAAGTGATTCTGAAAGCCAACCATTTTCTGGAGATACTAAATAACTGTAATTTGTTTCCTAATAGATAGTTTTGTCCTTGTCAGTGGGTCCGCTCAATACAAAAATAAATGTGTGATGAGACAGGACTGTTCTGTAGGCCTTGTACACGGTGTGTTTACCCAGAGAAGGAGCCTGAGAATATAAATTGGGGGGTGGATGGAAATAAACTAAAGCTTAAGTCCGTATGTAGGTCTTATAGCTCATTTGCCCGAGCTTTTCTCTCACTCCAGTCAGCATCCACCCCACGCCACTGGGAGCAGGTTCTCCAGTGGGTCCTGGCAGACCCTGGCCAGGCTGCAGGGCAAGTCCTGCGTGCACCCACACAGCCTGGCACTGGCACTGGCACTGCCTGCAGGGCTTGGCGACCCAGCAGCACCACTACGAATGCCCGTAGAGTGTTCGTCCCACGCTCTGGGCAAGGGGGGCCTGGGTGCAGTGCTGGGTGCAGGTGCCCAGCTCCTGAGGCAGAGCACAAAAGGCCCGTAGCACTCTGAGTGAGAGCCCCTGTCTGGCAAAGCAGCAGAAGTACTGGGTTGTACTTAAAAAACCCGAAACCCCCCCCCCAGTGCTCTGTTGCTTTGCCAGCATTTCTGCTTGTGTGTTTGCTGTGCTGCGAAGTCTTCCGACTGCTTTGTTGTTATTAAGAAAACTGGCAATATTTGCTGCTGTAACTCTTCCCTTCCAATTTTCTTTTATCACCAGATTTGTCTACGGGGATTATTTACCGGAGGAGAATTGCGACGTGCCAGAATGTGATTCCTGAAATTTTAAGAAAGGTAACTACTTAGAGCAACTTAGTCAAATTGTAGAACCTTAATGTTTCACTGGGGTTTATCTCATTTAAAAGGATTGCATTTACTAATGATTTTTTTTTTTTTAAATTAGCAATGTTACTTTGAAAGAGAAGTTAAAAAAAGAAATTCTCTAGGAACTGATTTTCTATTTATTTTGAATAGACAAAATCGTAGCCTCGAGCACACTAAGGTGTAACTGGTGGTGTTTGTAGGTTTACATGCTTTTAATTTTTGTACCTGGAAAAAGCAAAACTGTTTTAAAACATTCCCCAGTCCACAGTGAAAGTGCAGCCTGTCCTTCCATCCCGGTACAGTCTTGGAGCATTTGCATGGCCTTCAGTACCTGCTGAGGATGTTGAGCGTTCTCGTTTGGGCTGAAACAGCTGCTGTGCCCTCCTCCTGAACCCTCAGTTGTGTCCTTTGAAAATGCTGAGAAGTGATTCCACCTTTTCTTGGTTTTTTTAAAAAAAAGCTACAATTCTGTTTCCCAGGTCAGTGTCTTAAAAGTGCCCAACATCTACTTGGAAGAGGAATCTTGGCTTAATCTGCAGAAAAGAAACATGGCTATGAAAACTCGCTGTCTCACGTGGACACAGTACGCGTCTCTGAGCGAGGAGTCTGTCTTCAGAGAGAGCCTGGAGAACCCGGACTGGTGAGTGCTGCCCTGGGGGTGTGGAGTGGCCCTGCCTGCCTCGGGGCAGCCGCTGCAGCCCCTGGCCCTGGAAATGGGCTTTCTGTTGCCTTCTGAATACTTGGAACGAGAGGGGTCTGAAAACAGTGTCTTTGGTACGTCTTGCATGCATTTGAAGCAGCATCTGTTGGTGTCCTGTAGCTTTCCCCTGGCTTGTGCAGCCGCCAGGTCAGGTTCTCTGGCCAGAGCACAAATAATCGCTGGAAATTAATTTTCCATGTGCTGCTCAGCAGCCATAGCTGGCTGCCCCGCTGCCCGGCACAGCCAGAGCCATCCTTTAGCTCTCGTGTCTACCAGCAGATGCTTGGGCAGCAGTTTAAAAATTATCAGCTCCCTCCTGCTTGCCAGCTGCTGGCACGGAGCGTGCTTCTTCCAAAGTTTCCTTACCCTGGTGTGCTGCCCACTGTGCCCAGAGGTGTGAGCTGCCCTGGGACCTTCCTGGGAGAACAGGCACTTGTTTTTGCACAGAGCCAAGCCTGGAGATGTCTTTAGGCACATTTACAGCAGGATCAGAGTGGAATTTCTACTTCCTGTAGCACTGAAATGAGCAAGTACATGATACGTGTGACTGTCTTTAAAGAAGGATTTATTTCCAGCTGATGTCAATCCCATTAGTTTTTACTTTGTTCTGGTGTCCCTTGTAATTATTTCTTGCTTTTGCCTTGTGATGTTCCCTGGAAAGCGTGGTAGGGTTGTCCAGGGAGGTCCCTGGTGGGTGCTGGGCTTCATGCCGGGCACTGCCAGAGCCAGGCACTGCCCACACTGGGCACCAAGGAGATCTCTTGCCAGTGGGGATAGTGACAGAGCTGCAGCCTGATGCCAGGCACGTGCAGTGGGATGATGCTGGTGGGAACCCAGAGTCTTTCTGTCAGATGAAGTTATAACTGTCTGTGCTGACTTCAGCCCAGCTGCTTTGCAGACCGACATGCTGTGGGAAATCAAACCAGAGGGAGCAGTGGATTGGACGTTTAGCAGAACCCCATGCACAGGACCTGGACTCCTTTACCCAGATTGAGACTGGCAGTTACGTCCTTCGTTATTCTCAGATAGGGAACCGCAGACCAGGGAAGGGAGACTGCAACCTTCCTGGTTTCCCCAGTGGACTGGGACAACTGAAGTGATGCTTGCTTAGTCCCAAACAGTCAATTTAACCATAGCGTAGTTCTTCCTCTTAACATCAGGTGGTTGTTTTGTCCTAAATAAATGGGAATGCAGTAATGCCAAGTGCTGCGTATTCTCGCAAAGTGAATTATGGTGGGCGCATCCAAGTGGAGCATATAAATGTCTCCAAAGATCTAGTAGCAAACAAACACTACCATAAATAAATTATAAACCACTGAAAAAGGCATGATGAGGCATATCTGTACATTCAGAGGCCAGAAAGCGCCTGTGTTTTAGAATCAAAGAATCATAGACTGGTTTGGGTTGGAAGGAACCTTTCAAGATCATCTGTTCCAAACCCCTGCAGGGAGCAGGGCCATCTGCAGCTAGAGCAGGGTGCTCAGAGCCCCGGGCAACCTCCCCTGCAATGGTGCCAGGGATGGGGCAGCCACCACCTCTCTGGGCAGCCTGGCACAGGAACCTACCACCCTCAGCAGCAACAGTTTCTTCCTTCTCTCCAGTCTGAATCTCCTTCTTTTAGTTCCTTGTCCTGTCCCAACAGGCCCTGCTCAAAAGTCTGTCCCCATCTTTCTGAGAGGCCCCTTGAAGTCCTGAAAGGCCCCCAGAAGGTCTCCCCGGAGCCTTTGTGTTTCCCGGTGTTGCCCTGGTGTTTGCTGGCACTGCCACGGGATGTGGCTCTGAGGGCTCTGGGGCTTGCAGCGTTCTCTGCTGGTGTCACACCAGTCTGAATGCTGCCAGCTGCTCCCCTCCGCTTGCAAGCGAACGTGTTTGGGTTAGGGACAATGTCCTGAGTAATCCAGTTGTGCTTCCCTCGAAGGTGTGCACTGTGTACGTTGCTTTGGACCCAGCTGCTCTGGGCAGCCTCTGTCTTGACAGGGAGGGCTCTGGGAAGAGTTGCCCGTGCTTGGTGCCAGACTGGGGGGAGTCGGTGGCAAAGCTGCCCCATAAGCACCTGGCTGTACATTGAAGCTGTGTACTGGCACCTACCCACGTGTCTGAGCAGGTGACACCTGCAGAAAGTCCCTGCATAGCTTGGATTTTGTCTGCGGTGTCACCTGCCATCCCTCTGCGCTTCGTTTCGCTGCTAACCCTAACCCTCCCCTCCAGGAGCGTTTCTTTCCTCTCTCCTCCTGCGTCCCTCACTCCCGTCAGATCCCCCTCGTTCCGCAGTGGGTGCAGGGAGAGGAGATGTCTCCTGGGTGTGGAGAGGTGCCCGTGATGCTTGTCAGCAGGAGATGGGAACTAAAAAGGTCTCCTGCACAACAGTTCCTTCTTCACGAAGAGCCTTGGCTTTAATGTAACTTTTAATTTAGTTTTGAAAGCCGTGCAAGCTTTGGAAACTCTCCTTGACGCTATCTGAACAGGAATAGTGTGAGACTTTTTATACTAAAGACACTTTAATTAAGCTCCCATCATGAAAACAATTAGACCAAATTTGCTGTACTTAACTAGTCAATAATTTAGTAGTTGGATCTCATTAATAGACTTCTCCCTGTGACTGTTGTAACCCGGCAGCATTGCCAGCTGCATGCTATGGAAATCAATCACAGATCAATATTTTCCTTGAGCCTCCTGTTTTCTGTCCCCTACTCCATGACACTGTATTTCACTTGGGTTTTGTGGTCCTGGGGCTGGCTCTTGTGTCTCTCTCTACACTGCTGCTCCTGGGGCCTCTCCAGGAAGTGCAGGTCCAGCTGGACCATGGGCCAATTCCAAACCTCCAAACATCCAACCTGCTGATGTTCCTGTAGCGTGTTACCTTTGCCTGTGAGATTGGCATACAAAATATGTGACCATCAGAAAGGAATCCTCTGCTTGGGTATCAAACACTGACTTTGTACTGAACATTTTACACTTGATGTTTATTTAGCAGACAGAAATTAAAGGAGTGTTTTGTTCCTGCTTCGTAGGACGGACTTCACACAAAAAGGCAGAATTTCAGTCACTGGGGCGGGTTTGCTCAACTGTGTGCTGGAAGCTTTTGCTCAATCGTTTTTAAAGCAAGGTGTGAAGAAGGTAAGTCAACTATTGCTTGAATTTCTTCCCCAAATTATATTCTAATTTTTTTCAAATTACCGGATCATCTGGGCTCAAAATTAAATTGATGTTTTAAGTCTGGATTCTTTACATCTTTTAATTGTTGAAAAAGTTGTTTGACCTTTTCTTCTGTCTACTGAGAATAAGCAGAACAAAAATGGATTTAGTTTTATTATGGTAATAGTTTTATTTCAAATACATTTTAGAACGCGGCGTGTATGACTGTGTCAGTGTCTGTAATTCATTCTTATTCCTGATTTCCCCCAGGCATTGAAACACTTCTTCTTCCTAATGCCTCATTGTACCAGCTAATGCTGTAATAATAATTTGCAGTTCTATAGCACCTTTCCACGGGAATAGTCAAAAGCAGTCAACATGAATTTATCTCACGTCACGCGTTTTTCCCCAGTAACGTTGCGTTTTCCTTTGGCAGCTTGATGCATTTACAGCAGCCACCGTCCATCTCCTGTGGCAGCTCTGGGTGCTTCGCTAGTCCTGTCTTTCAGCAGGAATTAGGAGAGAGGATGAAAGCTGTCCTGTGAGCCGGCAGAGCCTGCCAGGGAGCCGGCATTCACAGGCCTCGGTTCGGGGAGCCGGGGCAGGTTGATCAGCCTGGGTAACGGTCAGCGCAAGCAGCCAGGGAGCCTCCCTCTTCGACGCTGGTGCCTTCAGGAGATCTGGGGGCTCAGATTGTGCTGTGCAGACTGTTTAAAATCTGCACCCGCTGAAAAAGCGCAAGAGGAAGGGAGGAATATTTAATGAAACCTTTTAATGAGAAAGTAAGAGGGGGACTTTTGCCTCCCCCCGATTCCGGTGTGTATCTTGTTTCAGATTAATGGGAGCGTAGGTCTGTGCCTAAAAACATGGCTGGGCTCATGAATCTTACCTACTGCAAGGCTATAATGAATCTGTATTTACCTTTATTTATAATTTTTTAGTTATCTAATGGAAAAATTTGTTTTTCAAATGAACTTAGATGCTCATAGTTCAGACCCAGACTTAACACCATTCTTTAATTATTCCTGGGAACCAAGTGCTTCATACCTGTTGAAGTTTTGCTTGGTTTTGGCTTTATGTGGCTGTAGCAGTGTCCTGCTTTTTCTCCCACTGAAGTTGGTGGGTGTTGGAGCCCCTCTGGACGCTCCTCACTGGCACAGGGGCCTCTTGCTTGTGCTTCAGAACCTGATTTTGAATCTGTGCCTCAAGAGCTGTAGTTGGAAATTAATTTCGAACAGCACGGCCGCTTACTCATTTGCTTATTCTTGATAACTGTAAGATCTTTTTGTTGTGGCTTTGCGAGGAGAAGACGACTGAAGCCGACAGCTCTGGCAGCGTAAGCAGTGACCGTGGGCAATGGAACGTGTCTTGCTGGCTCGTGACAGCGCGGAGCTGGCGGGTAAAACAGAGCAGCTCACAGCATCTCTACAGTGCTGCCTGAGAAATCCTTTAGCAATTTTGGCTGTGTTTGCAGGTCTGTGAGAAAGAAAAATACAGGCGCCCCAGATCTGGTACCAGAGTCTTGCCTGGCTTGTGCCTCAAGGATCCATCTCCTGAAGGCAGCAGCTCTGTCCGTGCCTTTCATTTCTTCCAAGCTGTTAGAGAGGGCTCCTTTGGTGGCTTCAGGAGTTTTGAGGCACATTGTACCCAAATGTAATAAATGGCAATACGAAGATGGCATTTTGAGGTTTAAAATGTACATTGCCTGAATGACAGTGCTGGAGAAATGTTCCCCAGGCTTCCGTTTACCTCTTATCTCCCGGTACGTGACCTGCATCCTTCCTAACGGCCTGAGCGCCTAACGCACCTGCTGGAGTCGGTGGGGATAGGTCAGGATGATACTTGCAAAGCCAGACCGTGACTCCTGCTTTATCTCCCCGGTGCTGACAGCCCCGCTTCTCCGTCGTCCGTTTGGAGAGGCTCAGAGGAGATACGGGAGCGAGGAAACCTTGGGAGGCCACAGTGTGAGGGGGCAGAGGAAACGAAGCAGGGGGTGAGCTACGTGAAGAGTGGCAGAAAATACTATAGGAATATTACATTTTGTGAATGACTACACGGGAGCTCATGTATTCACACAGTCAATATTCAATATCTTTATTTTACAGCAAGAGCAAAAAGTTGCTGTTCACAGAACTATTCCTGGGCACCAAAGGCACTGCGCTTTTTGATCCCTGTTTTTGTAATGGAGATACGAGCCTGTTCTGTGGGTAGGGGTTTCCTTTTAGTGCCTAACAGAACAACAGTGACATTTTATGGCTCCTCACGTTTGTCACATTTCTCTTTGTTCCACCCCTGCACAAAAATAAAGGAGATAAAGTTCTCCTGGCCTGTTTTGTTTGTGGCAGTCATGGTGCATTGGGTGAAAATGACAGCATTTACGAGTATTCTTTTCCTGCCTATGCAGAATAGGTGTTAGGATGATGTGCACCCACATTACTGCCAACGAACCCTTTCTCCTGAGTAATTCAGGAGTTCAGAAATGCCAGTAAATCCCAGCTCCGGGCACAGCCCGTTCTGGGGCTGCTGGTGAGAGCCTGGCTTCCTTTGGAGAGGGAAAGGATCCTCCGTAGTCTGCAGGCAGAGTCTGGGAGGAGTTTCCAGCCCAGGAGGGGTGGTGGTGGCCCCTGAGTCAGCTTTTTCGTGTGTGTGGTTTTGAAAGTTGCTCAGAAAGCGGCCCTGTTAGTTTGTACATGTCTGTAGGTTTGGAGCATCCCTGCCAGCGGGAATCTGGAGAGAGAAACAAAGTTAGGAGGGGTTTTAAGGCCACACAGGAAAGGAGCGTTTGTGGCAAGAAACTTGTTACGTTGTTTTATGTTGGTAAACATTTTATCCATTGCCTCTTAAACGCTGCTACATTTCTGTCATTTTCACTCCTCGGTTTACTTTTTAGATTCCTTTTGCTTGACTTGAATACATAAGGCAATGGAAGTGAAAGTCCGTGACACAGTGTTTGTAAATGGTGCATCTGAGCTCAAATAACAAATATTTAACTGCAAATTGTTTTGTCACGGTGACAAAAGGAAGGGGAGGGGTGTTAGATGCTTTTTTCAGAGGCAGCGTAAAATTTTCCGCTCGTCTGTTAAAATGCTGCCCTGCTTTTGTGCTGGCAGTGGGAGCGAGGTGTGCGCTGCGAGGCACCCTGCCTTCCTCCCATCCGCACTGGCCCCTTAGGCTTGTCCTGTCTCCTAACCTCTTCCTTGAACCCTGCAGTGATGGGCAGAGACGCGGAGCGTGCTACGGCCGTGATGTACAGCACGAAGTGTTCCCCTGTCCCTGGGACCCTGGGCTGGCTCCCGGCAGACGTCCCCGGCTGCCCACCAGTCCCGGCTGCCCACCAGTCCCGGCTGCCCACCAGTCTCGGCTGCCCAGCAGTCCCAGCTGCCCACCAGTCCCGGCTGCCCAGCAGTCCGTGGTGCTGGCCGTGGCCCTCCTCACCCCATCACCCGCTGCGGCCGCTGTCACAAAGTGGCACTTGCGGGAGGCCTCTCCCGTAGCCTTCCTGCCCTGGGCGCCTGCTGGGCTCCCGTCCCCGCGAGCGCTCGGGGCTGTTCCGCTGGTAAAGGCACGCGTGGCGGGCTGGCTTGTGCAGCAGCAGGGAACCTCTGGAAACCAGACTGCTCTGTGGCCTGTCCGGCAGGGAGGGTTTTCAGCTGCGGCTGTGGAGGTGCAGGGTTTAATGGGCAGTCAGTGTTTGCTCTGCACTTGGAGCGCATCGTCGCGCTCTAAGCAGTGTAAATTTAGATCCTTTAAGCCTGATCTCCTGGGGACGAGATTTAAGTGTTTGAACTTTAGTTGAAAGGAATATATTGATTAGGCTTTGATTTAGTTGTTCCTTGCTGAAAAGCTACTGGGTAATGACTTGTACCTGCCCTTTCGTATTTTATTCATTTAATGGAGTCCCCTCTCATTCCCCTTTTCTTTCCCAACACCGTTTTGCCTAAAAGTCTGCAGTGAAATAAAAGAAAAAGCAGTTGTCACACTGTGAACATAATTGATTCAATAAGTAACGTTTTTACATTCCCCAGGCAAACCTCTGAGTCTTCACTGACGTCAATTAGTGCTTCATTCTGTAAACAGTGGCACGTCCCATTTAGACCGAGGGACCGAGGCAGGCAGCTGCTTGCTGCCTCCTGCGAAGGATAGGTGTGGAAGATGATGAACAGTTTTTCATAGGTATAAAATACCTTGTTTGGGGGGTTTTGTTGTTGTTTATTTTTTTAGAGTTGTGAAAAGAAATTCTCTTTTATTTGCTAAAGTTAATTGTCTCTTTTACCTTCTCTCACGGTGACTCAAACTGAGAAATCCTTTCTCTTGACAGCGAGCATGCTAGGGTCAGCCTGAGCCCCACACAAGTTAGAGCTGAGCGCAGAGCTTGCTTCAGTCCACACAACCTGACCAAACATCAGAGCTGGGGGTGGCAAAGGATTACAGTTTCAGGACCCAGACAGAGCCAAAAAGCAGCAGAAGGAGGGATGTTGTGGATTTTCCTTCTGAAGTGCTTTCCACCAAATAGGAGGTGGCTTCTCTCTCACCTTGTACCGAACCTGGCACTTAGATTTGTTTCAAATAGCGATGCAGAGGAGCCTGGAAGGCCGTGGGCAGAGAGCTTCAGATGGGTGCCCTGCTGTGAGTGCTTCAGTGGCTTGTGCCTGCAGAGCGGGGCCGGCTGGTGAGCACCGGGGGCTTGTCTGCTCTGAACCCCCGGACAAACAACCCCTGGATTCAACTTACATATTGCTTTAAATATAGTTCATTGCTTGGTACTTCCTTCTTCCTCGCAGATCGGCCTGGAGAGGCAATATTCACACTCGTGCTCCTCTGATGGCATTTTTTACATCAGTTCAGTATCACTTTCCTTCATGATGGAAATAATTGCCCTGGTTTTTATGGGGAACTTCCATCCCCGCACACCCAGTTGCTTGTGAAGAACACGAGTGATGGTATTTCCATTTCAAAGAGGGGTGTACCAAGGTGCAGGGAGGAAGAGTGGTTCCAGCAAAGCAGTGGCAGAACTGGAATGAGATGTGTGCCCTGGCTTTGTGCAGCCCTTGCACACTGCGAAGGTCCATTGTCCTCTCCAGGGTCTCCCCGTGCTGTAGAATTCCTTGTGCCCCCCGGGCAGCGAGCAGAGCTGCACTGAGTTAGTGCAGGATTGTAAAATGCAATTTTTAATGTTTCTTTTTTTAGGGCCATACTGGTATGAGGGTCATAGTTTAGTGGTGACCTGGCAGTGCTGGGTCAAAGGTTGGACTCAATGATCTTAAAGGCCTTTTTCAACCTAACTGACTCTGTGATTCTGTGTTGTGAGGTGCCCTTTCTAATGTATGAAACCCTTAAGTTGTATGTAAAACTGGCATTTAATTTTGCTTTTTTTTCCCAGGGTATTAAAATAATGGAGACACTTCTTCAGGAGCAGTGGGGGTGATCGTACTCTTAATGGGCAGATGTAAGTGCAAACATCAGTCTGCAGATAAGCAAAAACTGTTCAGAGTTCGTGACACCTATTGCACATTGTGCTCTTTGTAGTTCTACAAAAACCATGCGACTCTGAGTAATTTTCAGGGAAAATAATGGTCTGCTGGCTTTGTACTACTTAATACTGGCTTAGTACTAGTCCAGAGTTTCTGAATAGCATGTTGATGACTTCTGTGTCCTGTATTTTATGCTCTCCTCTCTATTAATATATCACAAGTGCAATAGTCTCAGTAAAATAAAGCACTGGTTCTATCTAAGGATTTTTGCTCAAAAGTAGTCTCTTCAGGGGTTATCTGTGGAGGGAGGAGTTGATCAACTCTTAAATTAGCTTCATAACAAAAGCAAATGGCTATTGATTACCTTCTAATAAATGTTCTTCTGAAACCTCTCTTCTCTGCTTTTGTAGGAGAAAATGCGTTTGTGCAGAGGTTCCTTGGAAGCACATACCTTATTGCCTTTGGAATTCCACGGACATTGCCTGGACTTTACTGGTACCATTTTATTAATATGCACAGCTGGAAGAAAAGGAGAGCACAGACTGCAAATCTTTTACAGAAGATGAAGGAATTGTACTACTTAAGGGCACGTTGATGATGAAAGTCACGGAGGAACGAGCGTAAGCTTGGAAGCGTCGTCGTCCTGTGAATTAGAGACCGCGAATTTGGTAAGGGAATGCAGAGCCACAAACCCAAAGCATCCTTGCTGCTGTGAAGACACCCTTGCCAAGACCAGCAGCTGCTTCGTGTCGGACCAAGGGAGGTGCAAGTGGAGCCCGTGTGCTGATTGTGCCACAGCTTCATTCTACAGAGCTGAAGCTCAGCGGCGGGAGCTGAGCAGGGTCGCGGTCCCCACGTGAGTCACTCCTTCCTTCGGTTCCGATGGCTGCGTTGGAAACACTTGGTGGCTATCCCCATGCCAGGGCGAGTATTTTCAGCTGAAAAGACGTCCCTCAGTACTGGCTTTGCATGAATTTGAATGCTTTCCAAAAGTATTTCTCTCGTATTGCTTCTGAATAGAAAAAGAAGAAACCTACTGAGTGCAAGTAAAGCTCCCAACAAAGAGCGTCTCATACTCTCTTCCTCCTTTTGTTCCACACGCTCCATCAGGAGAGTTTTATTTTAAACTTTTCATTTAAAATTCAGATAAGCACAAACTGTCTTTGATACCCTTTACTGAGCTCGGGTAATACCACACTTTACAAATAGCCCCATTAAAGTCAGTGTTTGTTCTTTGTGGAGATCTGAACCAGTTATTTGGCTGCCCTACAGCAAAACGGTCGGCTTTGCATTTTGCAGGGTGTTTTATTCTCTCAAATGTGATGTAAACTCTCGGTGGACTCTTCCTGGTGCTACGCCTGAGTGCTGCAGGCCTGCTTATTTCAATCCGTGATGGTCTCAGCCGTCCTGTTCTGAACTAAAGAAGCGAGCCACTGAAGAGCCCGGCCCAGCCCGCGGCCACACGCCAGCTCCCCGGTGGTGTGAGCCCAGCAGCCTTTGCTCCGTGCTGGGTGCTGTGGGTTTAGCGATGGAAGTGCTTGTCCCTGGGACCTTGTGATGAGAGAGTCCTTTGGAAATGACCCCGGTTTGTATTGGCACAGCGGAACAAAATACTTTTCGTCGTCTTTCTTATTTCGGTTGTTAACATTCTTGTGGATTTGGACTCTGAATGCTGAACAGTAAATATTTATGAAATGTAATGGCCAAGACTAAATACATTCATTAGCGTGTTTATTTTTATTGAGTTGCTGCTTTGTGTGCCTGAGGAAATTAGCAAATTACTTCTGTTTGAACTGCTATGTACAATTTTAGGACCGGCATTTTTATTCTTGCATCACTCTGGATTTTGGAACCAGGGTGGGAAGCATTTGTGTCATCCTCCACCCCCAAAGTAGAAGTAGTCTATGAATAAGGAAAATCCAGTCAAATCCAGTCTCTTCTTCAAAGCCTGAGTTGCTCATCTGCTTACTGATGGGTGTGTGTGCAGTGTCAGGGTACTGAACACAGGTCAGTCCCAGCGGGCAATTAACTTCACACAGCTAATTTTTCTTACATACTTGCCTTTTTTTTTATCTCTGTGTGTCTGTATTTCTTCCAGATGTGTATTGTCACACCCAGATGAAGATAAACATTTTCAGATACAGAAGATAAACGGAGCAGATCTAATGTCCCCTCTCAGACCATCTGTAAGATTGTGTCTCCTGTTACACTGACCTTGAGGCATAGAGTGCTAATTGCTCAGAAAAATAAGAATGCTCCCTGTTTACAAGTTTTATGTAATTATTCAGATGTTTAAAGCTTTCACCAACTGCAGTTGTGGTGGTTTCAATGATGGTTTGGCTTCCCGGGACCCGGACAGTGGGAACTTTGACCACGTTGGCCACCAGCAGTCAGTGTTCCCAGCAGCCTGGCTGCCCTCTTCTTCTAAGGAACAGGGTGGTGAATGAAAAGGGAGACTGTTTCTCAGATGGCTTTGTGAAACTAGTTAATGCACACTTGTTTAACTGTAGCTAAGTTAAATGTAAAAATTAAGAAGTATTTCATTCTCCTCATTGTCGTATCGCAGTGTCCCACTGAAGCTCATCTGTGAATGTTTCCATTGAAGGGGCATTTTCTTTGTCTAGTTTCTAGAGTCTGCCCTCCCCAGACCCGACTCGTTTCCATCCTGAGAGCTGACAGCTCTGAATACACAATTTAAATAAATTCATGATAGTTTTGCTGAGATCTAACCCCATCATTTTAAAACTCTTTGTTCCCAGCTTTCAGGTCTGCGCTAATTTTTGCTGTGTTTACTTCTTGTTCTGTGGATTCTGTTTCATGTTTTGTCTTGTTAATGAGACAAACAGTTCAGTGAGGGGGGCAGGACTTAGAGCACTTCCCTGCTTTAATATTAATCACTTGCTTTGTTTGGAGCAATAACGGGGCCTTGGGGAAAGCCACATTTCTAGTTACCTTTGCCACACTCACCTTCCAGGGAGAGGAGCCCAGTGTGGGACTGGCAGCCTGCCCCACTGTGATCCTTGGCCCCCAGTTGGGACACTGGGACTGGGCATCCCTGGGGCACAGAGAGAGGCAAAGCCAAGCCTGGTGGAGGAGGAGCCCCTGACAGCCCCCGCTCAGTCCCGGCCACCCAAGCGGGCAGCACCTGCAGTCTTGAAAAAAACCTTTTTTATTTTCTTAAAAAAACCTTTCAAGCTCATTTTCTGTTGCTCTGGATCTTGCCTCGTGGTTGCTTAAGCAGCCAAAATCTTTTTTACTGAATCTGACTGAAGCTTGGACATCTTGGATTTGGTGAACTTAAAGGTCTTTTCCAACCTAAATGATTCTATGATTTATTTTGGTTGGGTTTTTTGTTGTTTTTTCTTTCCCTGTGAATAAACCGCTCACTTTAGCTACCAGCTGGAAACCTGGTTTGGCCAAGAGCTGAAACCAGCTGACACTGGCAGGCAAGAGCCAGGCACAGACCAGAGGCCAATTAAATGCAGAACACTCTAAATCTCCCTGATACCTTTGAGCTGTGGTTTGCATTAGCTGAAGAGACAAAGTTCCCAGATAAAGTGTCTTGGCAGAGTGGCCCTGATCTTTTGTACTCTTTAGAATTCAGATTTTGAAAGTGCTGAATATGGAGTGGACAGTATTTTCCTTCTAAATAAAAAGAAATCCCATTATATTTTCAAAGGAAAGGAAGAATACCCATGGATGGATCCTTTCCAAGAGAAAATTATTTCATTTGCTCCCACCATCAGTTAGGAAAGGCTTGTGAAAAGGGATGTCGCCATGGGGAGGCAGGATGCGGTTCAGAGCCGAGCGTCGAGGAAACGGCCACGTTTGCTGTTGCCTTGTAAACAGAAATGTGGTAAATGATTCTGACATTTGAAGGGACACCACTGTAATCTTAGGTCACAGGCACTGACTTTGGGGGAAGACACAGTACATTTCCACTCAGTTTTTTAACTGCCAGACGGCAGTTGTGTGAAATAGAAATTGTTCCAAATGTCAGGAGCTGTCTCTGCTGTGTGCGGGTATCAAATGTTTCACTCTCCAGAGACACGGGCACGTTTCCAGGCGTGGAGCTGCCGCCTCTCCCCGAGCATCAGCCCCCTGTGCCCGCTGCCTCCAGCCGGGGTGCTGCCGGGTGCCCTGCCCGGGGGGCAGGGGAGCTGCCTTCCTCCAGCCCTCCCTTCCTCCAGCCCTCCCTTCCTCCCTCCCTTCCTTCTTCCCTGCCTCCCTTGGGTGCCTCTGTCCACGCGCCGCTGCTGCTGCTGCACAAGGACAGGTTTGGGGAAGTGTTTGTGTCCCGAAGGGCACAGCTGGGTTTGGCTTTCTCTGCGGGTGGGGAGCTGCTGGGTGCTGGCCAGTGGCCTTGCTGGGGGCCATGGCTGGGCCTGCTGCCGGGGCTGGGGGACACGCGGCAGCCCCTCGCCCCTTGACACCCCTCGCTGCAGCGACGCTGCCCTCCTGCCTTCGGGCATCCATCCCCACAGCAGCTTTCTCAGCTTCTGTACCAGTTCAGTTTCTGCCCAGGTCCCTCTGGCTCATGCCCGCGCGGGCGGCTGGCATCCCCGACGAGCTCAGAAGTTCTATTTCAGTGGCACATTCTCTGATTTCTCTGCAGAATTCCTTCACACCTATTTTTCACTGACTTCTTCTTTGACTCCCATTTGTGTTAGACCCCAGCGAGTGTCCAGCCAGAGGAGTGGCCTGGGCTCCCTTTGGCAGCCTTGGTCGTTCGCAAGCGATGCGGGGAGGCCGTTAAAGTGCCAGAGTTTTATATGCGTTTCCCATTGATACCTCCCGGAAAGACCTTGCAATCCTGTTGCTCTGCCTTGATTGATTCCTTCTCATTATCAGCCCTGAATTATTTGCAGAGGTAAATGACAAGGTTTTATTTTTTCATAGTGCTTTATCTTTTTACAAAATGCATCCAACGAAGTTGCTAATGGAAAAGCTTTTAACCTCCCGAGGCGGAGGGTGATCCTTGTCCATTCGGGTGAGCGTCTGACACGTGGAGCTGCCTAATGCCACGGGCTGCAGAAAACCCTGCAGAAAACCCTGCTGCCTCCTTCGCAGCCCTCCCTCGGGTTGCGGGGAGATTTAATGGACAGCCCAAGGTGACCGGCACAGCAGCGGGGATAAATCGTCTGCTTCAAAAATTAAAGAGAACAGAAAGGATGAATCCATTCCCCTGCTTCGGAGGCAGGGATGGTTAACCCGCGTGTCCCGGTTTCATCAGGGGGTTTCCAGGGAGCCTGGGCAGCTGGAAGATGGTGCTGGTTGTGCTCTGTGACAAGGTAGAAAACAGATTTCCAGGGTCATGGGAGTGACTATTGCTGCAGGACAGGAGTAACCTGAATTGGTCTGGGCTGGTGCCCCTGGCACAGTGTCACCATCCACTGCCTGCTGAGGAGGGGCCTGGGCACCCAGGGAGCGTGGGCTGCGTTGGCAGGAGGAAAACCCAACCAGTGTGTGGAAGGGGTGTAGCCGGAGCAGTGCAAGTGCAAACAAGTGATGACTGCCAGGTCCATGGCATATGTAATAAAATAAAATAAAAGGACAAAGATCTTTTTTTCGAGGTCCTGAAAGATGGATTTTGTTTGTCCCCAGCTCTGGGCTTTGCAGCAGCCACAGCTGAGGGAGCAGAGCGTGGAGGGGCATCAGGTCAAACCCTCCCGGAACTGTGGGCCGGGCACCTTCTGCTGCAAGGTCAGGCTGGGCTGGGGAGTGTATTTTAGAAAAAATGTGTGATTTAAAGCATCTGGAGGTGAGGAAAGTGCCCTGTGTACCCTGCTGCACCAGTGCCGAGTGCCCTCCCTGCTGTAAGCTCTTCACCTCCTCTCCAGAGCCTGGCTCCTGTCCGCAGCCTGGAGGGCTCTTCATCGCCAGGTTCGCTCTGCCCGTACCTACAGGTTGTGACCAAGGGACATTTTTAGCCTGTTCTGGTGGTTAAACAGATCGATGGCCTTGAGTACAGGCAGGTTTCTCCAGCTCTTCCCCAGCCCTGCCAGCCTGTCCCCAGCCTGCAGCCCTCCCCGACGTGCCTGCCCCAGGCTGTGTGGGCACACGTCCCCGCAGGGACCACGGCCCCTGTCACCCCTCCGTGCCAAAGCAGAAGGCCAAAGGTCAGCAATGCAGCTTTGCTTCAGCTCCCCACGGCAGGAACGCCTCTGCGGCAGCCTGCTGACCAGTTTTCTCCAGGACAGAACTGGGGCTGGGTCCCACAGCAGGACCCTGGTGCTGGGGGCAGCCAAGCTCCCTGGGCATCCCCTGCCAAGGGCTGCCTGGGAGGTTCTTCACCAGCAGGACTCCCACGATGACAGATCTGCTGCCGATTCCTCCCTGAGCTCAGCCACCACACCATTAACTCCTTTTTCTGGCTGTTTCATCCTGTTACTGGCTGCTGCATTTAAATAACAAGGTGAACTTTAGATTATAATAATCTGTACCTATTGCATTTCTTTCTGTCCTTCGCTCTCAGGGTGGGAATTTGTCCTGCAGGGATGGAATGGATGGGGGGAATGTTAAGAAAACGAGATGCAGTGATGGTATAATGCCATGGGATGACTCAGTTCTCTTGTGGCATAGTCTTACAGAAACAGGGCTTTGAACAAACTGTACTGTTATCGAAAATCTTCTTGTTTTTCATGTTGTTATTTCTTTTTAAAAGCTGAACAAACACTGATTTCTGCTTTTATGTAAGATTGTGGGGTTTTTTGATTTGGGCTCCCATGCCATCCAAGCGATGGTGGTCGGCAGGCCACTGGTCGTCTGACCAGACATTAACTCTTCTGTTCTCGCTGTCTGCCAACAGAGAGGGTTTTGTGGCTGGGGCCGGGCAGGTGGAGCTGGGCAGGAGCTCTGGGCCAGCCTGAGACACCCGAGCACCAGGAGCACAGGCGGGACGGGGCTGCTGAAGCTTTTCGGGAACGGCTCCGCTGCATCCTTAAGCGAGCCGAGTATCAGACAGGCTGGGGCAGGGGGCTGAAAGTCTACTTATGGCTCAGGTTTTGCCCTCAGAAACGGCACTCCTCCAGAAACGCCGTTCCCAGCGACGCGGCCGCGTGTCGCAGCTTTGCGATCTTACAGTTGCTGTGAGCCCAAGCCCTGCCACAAGCCACCGGTTTAATGACCCAACTGCTAATTTCTTCGGGCCAAATGGAGCTGTAATGTGGTATCTCATGTGAAACCTTTCCTTCCCAGCCGGGTGGAGCCCAGAGTGCTGGTAATGAGGCATCACCAGGTGCACTCTGTGCTAATAAAACTCCTCATGTTGTTACACTTTGCTGTTTTTAATTTTTTAAGCCTACAGCATTTTCTTCATGGTTAATATGAAAAAAGCTGGCTGAGCATTTGGGGAGAAAGACGCAGCTCTGAGAAGGGAGATAAAGAGCTTCTGCAAATATTTATGCACAGAAAATCGATCAGATGGTAATGAATCTCATTTACAAAAGAATTACACGTGGCTGTGTGGCTGTGGCTGCCACGGCTGGTTCAAAGAGGGGCAGCTGTGCATCGCAGAGCGGGCTGGGCTGGGGGTTACCCACCCACACGCTTGTCCAGAGGAAGAGGAGTTTGTGCTGTTCCCCCAGTACACAGCCCTGGGACCCCCCAGGGAAGTGCTTGGTGCTGGTGGGTGCGTGGGCTCAGGGTGCTGCTGATGGCTAAAAGAGAAACACCAGGGAGCACCTGCTGCACTCACCCACTCATTCCATTTAACCCTCTGAACTGAGCCCTGGGAGCAGGTGGCTTGGGGCTTGAACGTGTCTTGGTAAGAGGGTGCTGCTGGGGCTTGGGTCACCCATCCTCCCTGCGTGCTCCTGGGCATTGTCACTGACTCAGGTAAGGGTCTCTGCTTTTAGGAATCTCGTGGTGAGGAGGAGGCTGAGCTCTGTGGTCATCTGGTGAGTGGTCTCTCTGTGGGCCACTGGTGAGGGGCCTTCACCAGACCCTGGTGGGATGGTGGGGATGGAGGGGACATGCCCTGGGGGCTGGGGGGCTGTGCCCCCTCCCCATCCTGGTGAAGAGGAATGGAAGGAAAGAACCTGGCGGTGTTGCCTCCCTGCCCCTGTGTGTGTAGGTTGTTAAGTCTCTGTGAGCTGATGGTCCCACAGCTTGTGAGGACGGCCCCAGCTCTCCATGTGGGGGTTACTTTGGTTGAGCTTTTACAGCCCTTTGTTTAGGGGCAATCTATACCTGTTATGAATCAACTCATGACTGACTTCAGCAAAAATATGTGTGTGCCCCCAGCATGTGCTTGCTAATGTGTGTTATAAAGGGAAGCGTTAACTCTGGAGGTGGCAGAGAACCTGAACAGCCTAATTCCTGTTTAGAATGAAGTTGCCTTAAACCAACTTTCCATAGGAGGTTTATAAGCGCACTTTACTTTCTGTCCTCCTACGTAGTTTTTGCCACCTTAACACTTTTGAAAAGAGTTTTTTAAATATTTAAAACTGGTCAGATAAAAGCAGTTGTGTAAAGGCTGTCAAGGCTCTGAGTCAGTGCACTATAAATAAAACAAAATGCTAAAATAAATCTTGTTAACAAGTAAACATAATACATTTGAATCTGAAAGCCCCGTAAATCCCCCTCTGCCTGACAATAGTGAGGCCACAACAGTTTTTTCTCTGCTAGTGATGCAGAGACCTGCAAGGTGCCCCTTGCTAGGAGGAAATGTGGCATGAACCAGGGTAGTAATTAATGATAAACCAGCACAACTAAAACTCTTCTAGCAAGCAGAGAAGTGAGTTTAGGTACAGGTGAGTTCCTCCTACTGCACCAGCGGAGTTGGAGCCACTGGGAGAGAGAACTGTGACTGTGTCCAAAAACAAGCAGCAAATTGCTGACAATTGGTACTAAAAAAAAAAAAAAATAATGAATTGTGGATTTTGTGGAAAAATTGTGGAAGTTGCCAATGCTGAGGGTGGGGAGAGCCTGTGCCAGGCTGCCCAGAGAGGTGGTGGCTGCCCCATCCCTGGCACCATTGCAGGGGAGGTTGGCCGGGGCTCTGAGCACCCTGCTCTAGCTGCAGATGGCCCTGCTCCCTGCAGGGGGGTGGGACTCGATGCTCTGGAAAGGTCCCTTCCCTCCCAAACCATTCTGTGACACGCTGAAAGCCCCGTGGTGCTGGGGGCAGTGCCCACCGTTGGTACCACTCAGGCCCTGCTGGCAGAAGAGCTGTGAGTGCAGCACCAGCATCCCGAGCAGGGGATGCCGGGAGCTGCAGCCTGTGACTGACAGTGGGTACCTGCCCCTTGGCACACCATGCACCCACCAGCTCTTCTGGGACAGCGAGGGACCAGCTCGTGACCCAAATGATCAACGAGAGCTGGTTGGATGGGTGGGGGGTTACGTCTGGGAGTGTTATGGGTGGTTGAGTCTCCCCAGATGTGGCATGTTGGGTGGAGTGGGATGCTCCAGGGCTGGGAAGGGGGAGCATGCCAGCACTTGGGAGCTGCACTAGAATGTTTTACGATGGCCCTGAGCCCGCTTTTCAACCACAGTATAAATTTGTCCCCTCCAATGTTTAACTTTCTACCAGAAGGTGCAGATATCTGGGAAATTCCATATTGTACAGTGACCTACTTTACAGCATTTTTTTTTTTTAAAGTACTGGGAAAACTGCCAAAAAGTTAAATCTTAATTTTTCTGTGGCTGGCCCATTAGCTTCTGTCTGTCTATACAAGAAAGGAAGCGGGTGGTGAGTTTGCAGCTGAAGCTTCACTACCCCAGGGGAGCTCAGCCCTGCGTCAGCCGATCGCAGCGTGGTGCTGCCGAGATGTTTTGGTTAAGGAGCTGCAGTGCTGAAAGTCATCCCTCCTTCCTGAGCTGGTCCAGCCTGGACCTGCTGAGAGCTGGATACCAGAGGATTTGGTCAGTTTTTCTGAGAGAAGGTGATTTACAGGGACACACTTGTATGTGTAAAGAATCCTGGGTTTGGAAACGACTAACACATACCCTGGAGTGTATCTGCAATTCATGTGCTCTCCTCTCAGTCAGCTCTGTGCAAAAATTCCCATCGGGGACAGTCGTTGTAGCTACCAAGTCTGAGGCTGTGTCAGGAGTGGGTCTGGCGGGCAGCAGAGACACCCTGGCTTCTCGTGAGCAGAATGTCTTTGGGAGGACAGGGACCTCAAGCCTGTTCCACCTGTGCAGGTCTCGGTTCTGGTGGTGGTGGGAGCGTGAGCCTGAATGGGGATGGACTGCCCTGTGATCCGGGTGGTGACCCCTGAGCTGTGGGAGCTGCTGTAACAAACATGGGGCGTCCTTTATACAGAATAAACCACATATCTACTTTTCCCCCACTGTGTGCTCAGAACCTTCTCAGACTCCCCTGGATGCTGAGGTATTCTGTGTCCCTGGTGGCACTTGTCTTCTGGGAAAATTTCAGTTATAAAGATAAAAAAGGAAGGTTCGAGTCCCTATTTCCTGGCTGAACATCAACATTTCTGATAGAAGTGATGTACTTTGGAACAACTTCAGCTGGCCCGAAAGTGAAGATTTCTCCCTGGTACATAAAAAAAGGAGAGGCAAAGTGAGCACAGAATCTGTTATAACCTGCTCCAGTGTCCGCAGGGAGTCCAGCGTCCTGCGCGTGGCTTTTGGAAGCAAAGCAGCAGTACTGGTTACACTGGTTACACGAGCTCACAAGTGGGCAGCAGGTGGCTGGGGACAGAAGTTTGTGTGTTTTCACTGTCACCTTTGTTCCCATGTGGAAAATCCTATTGCAGCTTCAGCTGGAGGAGTTGGGCTCTTTCCATTGCTTTTGGTGGGAAGGGCCAGAAGAGATGCACCAGTGTTTCAGAATGTGGAAACCTTTGGTTGTTTTGGTTTGTTGTTTTTTTAAGTTTTGGGGTTTTAAAGTTTGGTTTGGTTTTGTGTGTGTGGTGTTTGTTTGTGTTTTTTTTTTTGGTTTTGTTTTGTTCTTTCCTCCAGTTCTGGCAGATACCACCCACCCTGCAGAGCAGCTCTGGCTCCATGGAGTCCTACCAGCAGTTCCACCTGTTGGTTTTAAATCACCATCCAGCGACAGAAGTGAGAACTTTTCACTAGTGACTTGCTGAAGCCACCAGTTGGCACCTTGGTGCCAGCGACCCTCTGGGTGGGGAGGACACTGCAGCCAAGCCCCATGGGTCCTGCTCTGCACTGGGTGCTTGTCACTGATGGAGCCCTCGGGAGCTGGTGGGAAAACCACGTTCCTGATTTTCCCCAAGGTTTGCTGAAGTCTCTCTGACTGTTTCAAAGTGAATGTAAGATGGGATCATCAGTCAAATTAATTTTTCCTAGGTGTGCTTCGTTATTTGGCTTTAAAAGGAAGGAAAAGAATTACACTGAACACTGCAATTAATCTGAGTTGTTTTCTGTAGCCATCTCTGAATCCTGCTGGAAACATAAACGAGCAGTAGGCAGAGGTTGCTGCGCTGCAGTTCCAATTAGAGCGCCTTCTGTTCAAGTTCATGGGCTGCAGGTAATTTATATAAAGTGCTTGCAGTGCTTTGGATGCTTTAGCTTGATGGGGAGGAAAAGGAGGTCAGTGTTCACCTGAAATATGCCTGTTATTAGCTGCACCTCTCGGTGTTTCTGCAAGGCATAATTTAAAAACAATTTTTCTGAATTGCACCATCTGGAGGAAGAAAAAAAAATCAATAATGTATTTACACGAGGTCCGGTAGCTCTGCCCACCTCGACAGCAGCAGTGGATGCAGCTTCTCTCGCCCTGCCACTTTCGGGAGGCATCACGGTGCCTGCCAGGAGCTGCGTGGGACGCATGGGCAGCGGGCGATGCCTCGGCCGGGAAGTGAGGGCCACTCCTTCTGTGGCTGCCCTGAGCTCGCAGGCGTTTCTCGGCCGGGGTGGAGGGTCAGCTGAGCGAGCTGGGGCTGCGTGTCCCCAGAAGCTCTGGGGCTCCCATGCCTGTGGGGAAATGTGTCTTGGAGCTCAGCGGCTGTCACCTCCTCTGTGCCCCAACCCACTATCTGCAGCCACCCCTCCTGGAGAGGTGACGGGTGCTGGTGGCTTGTTGCTGTCTCCCTGCAAACCTCCCAATCCGAGTGACTGAAGAAAGAGAACTCGGTGATGCATTTCAGGTTTTACACGTGGGTTTACATTTATTGCTGCAGCGCAGCCCGATGTCTGTGCTGGGTTCAAGCAGCAACCAAACCCCAGGCGCGGTCCCCGCTGGAGCTGGATCAGCCCCCGCCAGCTCTCGCTGCAGCGCTGGCTCTGCGGGCAGCCCCCAGCTCTGGCACAGGGCCCCGGTGTGGGGCTGCCTTGGGACACCCTCGGGGGGCAGAAGCATCGCTGCCACCCGGTTTGTGCCGCAGGGTCTGTCCTACCAGTGCTGTACTGGGATTTAACCTCCTGGATGAGGCTTTTGCCTCGTAGGCTGTAACAAAAAGCAAGGGATTGCTCTTTCTTCACTTCCTGAGTTGGGTTCCACTGTCCTGCTGTAACTGGAGTTGCTTGGGCGGTCTCTGGGTGAAAGGACAAACTCGCAGGGTGCCACCGTGTGAGTGCTTGGGGTCTGCTTGGCTCACTCCTCTGCTGGACCGAAGCATCAGCTGCGTGTCGCTGGTTGGCATTGTGGAAAATACTGGTGCAGTCTGGGGCTGTAACACCATCTGGGCTCAGCCTGGAAGAAGGAAAAAGCAAACCCTGAACTCCTACACCACTGTTACGTGTCTTGCATGTTGGTGAGGAAAGTATGGGTCAGATCAAGGCTGTGCCAGGCTGTGGTAACTCACGCCTGCTGCATCTCCAGCACCTCTTCAGTGTTTCATTCATAATCCAAGGTTCATTAACTCCCCAATTTAAAAAGCATAAACAAAATACCATGTTAATTAAAGCAGAGGTGTTTCCTGTGTCCTGGGTGCCTTTTCTGGCCCTGGAGGAAGGTGGGGTTGTGTAGCTCGTGCTCGTGTCAGTGCAGTGGCGGGAGTCTCGTGTCCCAGAAGATCCAAAGTGCTCATCCTCTTCTGGCATTATCGCGGTGAGCTTCTCTTCTTGGCGTTTTAAACGCCACAAGCTGACACAATATATTCTCCTGGTAATGAAATTCAGACCAGAGGGATGAATTTGACAGGAAGGGTGTAAATCTGCACGCGGGGGTAATCGGCGGGATCCTAAACTGGTGTTGCGTTCTGGCAGCTACTGGTGGGGGTGCAAAGCTGTGCAGTTGATGTTTTTAATATATAAATATCAATAAGATGGTGACTCACGTTTGTTTTGATGAGATTGAAGGCAGAGGGAGCTGTCACTCAGGCTGGGCAGGTGGCTCGTGGCCGATCCCGTGGTGCTGACACCTCCGTTCTCACAGGGCTCTGGGTGGGTTGTACCCGCAGGGCTCTGGGTGGGTTGTACCCGCGGGGCTCTGGGTGGGTTGTACCCTCCTGGCTGCTGGAAAGAAAGCGGCGCCTTGGGTCAGACGTGACCTTGCGGAAAAGCTGCGTGTGATGTTGGGCACCGAGGAGCTTTGAATTCAGAGTCATCTGATACTGAGATGTGAGTTCTGTTGGTGATGTTTAATGGGGGAAGATGCAGACCTCTTGTTGGAGCAAACATCCGCTGGGTGCTGAGCCAGCAGAGCTGGGGGCCCCTCTGACCTGTGCAGCAGCAAAGGAACGACAGGGGACATCAGGAAAGGGGGTGTGGGAAATGGTTGCTTAAAAGCCACACTTGCTTCCTGAGCAAGGACCAGCAAATGCTGGGATGCTGTCAGGAAGCAGGGCAGCCATCATGGGCTGAGGA
Source organism: Todiramphus chloris collaris (assembly GCA_025345505.1). Lineage (NCBI taxonomy): Eukaryota > Metazoa > Chordata > Aves > Coraciiformes > Alcedinidae > Todiramphus > Todiramphus chloris. The sequence continues at coordinate 4,529,074 of JANVCC010000135.1, read as the reverse complement.
CTCGGCAGGGGGGGGGCAGCCTGGAAACTAGAGCAGAAATAAGGGCAGTGAGTGAGTGTGAGCCCGTGCTGGGCTCTGCTGTTCCAGCTGCTCCACGGTTTGGTGCCGAGCGAGTCCCTGAGCATCAGCATCTTGGTTCCTTCCAGTTGTACAGCGGATAATTATTTACTCCTGTCTCAGCTTGCTGTAAGAAGTAATTAGTTAACACTGTGACAGTGCTCGGAGCGCAGCAGTTGCTGTTTAGTGCCTTTTTTTTTTTTTTTTTCCAGACAAATGAGGTTTGAGAACTTCCGATCACATTGATAGGAGGAAGGAGCACTTCTGGCTTAATGAAATGAGGCCGAACCCTGGTGACATGAGTTGCTCAGAGATAGGGCTAAGTCTTGATTTGATGGTGATGGAGAGCACTTGTGCGTGATTTCTTTTCACTCAAGAAATCAGGAGCCGGAGCAGCGCGGTCTCTGCCGTTACTGGTGGCAGCTGCCCTGCTGCGCGGGGCCATCGCCTTTGTTGGCTGGGGAAGGCTGCGGGGTTTGAAATGCCTTTTTCAGATGCCACTGAAATATCACTTTTCCTGGGCATTTTTGGGATTTCAGTTTTGCTGGAACTGTAGATAAACTAAAGGTGAACAAAGGAAGGATTTGGAAAAGGCCAAGCCCAGATTTACCTTTTACTGCCTCCCAGCATGGTGCCCAACACCCAGCTGGCAAACTGGTAAATATGAAACCTGCAGCCATAATTATCTTTCTGAGAGCAAGTCTCTAAGCTGCTAAGTTGCTGGTGAATTGCACCTTAAAAGCAAGCCAGGACAAAACAGCTTATTCTTACCCGGCCATCCCTCCAGCCTGGAAACATCAATGAACCTCTCCTGCAGCGTCAGTGAATTCGTTCAGCTCTTGTGTGGTGCTCACAGATTATAAATTGTTGGTGTTTTGTGCTGCTCGTGAGAGGAAGGAAAATGCAGCTGTTTCCTTAGCAAGTGGGTTCCTTCCTTTGGTTAAAAAAATAAAATATGCAAATTTCTTGATAAGCTATTTGCTGCTCTGTTTTCTCATCAGAAAAAGAATTCAAACCAGCAGCCAAGAAGGCAGGAGTTGTGCCTCCCTGCTGCCCGGTGAGGACTGGCTTGGTCTGCGTTTTGCTGTCTGGGCAGTGCTGCTGTGCTCCTGTCCAGCAGCCCTGCTCCTCATGGGGGGATTCCTATGTCGGAGAAGATGCTCCTCTAACATTGCGTGCTCAAAAGCCATCAGTCTGGTGAGGAGCAGCTGAGGGACCTGCACTTGTTGAGCCTGGAGAGAAGGAGGCTGAGGGGAGACCTTCTGGCTCTGACAGCTCCTGGCAGGAGGGGGGAGCCAGGGGGGGGATCGATCACTTCTCCCGAGGAACAAGCACCAGGGCAAGAGGAACTGGCCTCAAGTTGCCCCAGCAGAGGTTTAGGTTGGAGCTGAGGAACAATTTCTTCCCCTCCAGGGTTGCCCAGGGCTGTCCCAGGCTGCCCAGGGCAGGGGTGGAGTCCCCGTGATCCCTGTAGGGGTTTCCAAGCCATGGAGCTGTGGTGCTGAGGGACAGGGGGCAGGGGTGCCCTGGCAGTGCTGGGGGAAAGGCTGGACTCGATGATCTGAAAGGTCTCTTCCAACCAAAATGATTCTGTGTTTCTATGATTGATTATTCTGCTTTTTAATGTCAGTGTAACTGTGGGCCAGAAGATCATGAATTAAATAGCAATTCTTCTATCGTCAGTTTTCCATTTTCCTTCCCTAAAATCCCCTGTTAATGACGAGCGATCGCGGCTTACCCTCCAGGAACAGGCTTTGTAAAGCAAGGCTGGGAGCTGGGGGTTATTTCCAGCAGTAGCAGGTGATCATTCAAAATCCCATTAAGCATGAAATTTCAGAGAGCTCCAAGTGCGTGAGCAAGGAATGGATATGGGCTAAATGCTCTTTGTTTCACTTGCAGGAAAATGTCCCCAAGAAAGAATGACCCGTTCTGCTCAGCATTACCTGTGATGATCAGCTGATTGAATTCCATTGACCAGGTTAATATTGAGCCCTTGTGCAATTACCGGGAAGGAACAGAATAGGGTTTCTTTTTGCCTTGCTTTTGTGATGTGGAAGAAAGGTTTATATTTCAAATGATCTTTTAATTTGTGCAAGCAATCCCTTGAAAAAAACCCTTTAATTTAGGGCAGACTGGAAGAGTACAAGTCTTGAGGTCGTTCTCACAGTAAGGCTTTGCTTTTTTTATTTTTTTTATTTTTTTTTATGCTGAGCTCTAACTAAAGAAGCCATTAATCTTCATTACAGAATAAGCTTGCTTTAAATCTGCGTGGGCTCTGAGACCGAAGCGATCTACCTTCAGAGCTCAGGGAGCAGGACTGGGGTAGCTGGTGGCAGTACAGGTTTGGGGTTTTTTCATTCTTGGTTTCAGAGCTGTTCAAAATCTATCCCTGCAGGTCCAGGTTTGATTTTTGAAATGGGATAATCCCGCCTCCAGGTCTCACCTGCTGGAGGATGGGCTGTAGGCAGCCTGAAGGCAGCTGGACTCGGCACGAGGCGAGGATTTGCTGTGCAGGGCAGGTCACGGCAAGGACAGATGGTACCGAGCAGGGAAGGGGCTATTACAGCCCTGTTTCTGGTTACTTTTTGCTCTCTTATGCTTCTGAAAAGGGTCTCTCACAGGGTGAGAAGCCTGGTAATTGGCATTAAATTTAAATGCAGAATTGAAGTGAAACTTTGAAAATCTAAGATCAAGCAAGATGTTTTTCTGCACTGAATCTGTGTCATATTAAAAATAGCAACAAACATGGAAATTGGAAACTAATACTAAAATGCCTTGTTTTGACACTTTTGACAGTGTTTAATGGAATGTTGTCAATTGGTTATTTAAACGCAGTTTTGATGCAGCAAGTTTCCAGGGGAAAACAGGGTTGGTGTAAACTCTCTGTGAATGCTTTCCCTTGGCCAGGCTGGCGTGGGGAGGCTGCAGGGATCCCGGCAGCGGTGGCCACAGCAGCCCTGCCTGAGCAAGGAGGGAAGGCATCTTTCCCACGGAGATGAAGCAAAGCCAGTCGGTGGTTTGTGCCTGCTGAGTGAACATGAAGTGCTAACTGGGATGTGTCTATGCAGATGAAATCGGGTTTTCCTTAATTTCTGGTTGCCTGCTTCTGCAATCTGGTCTGTCCCTTTGCTGCTCCTGCCCCTGTTGCTGAGGGGCTCTCGTGGCCCTGGGCAGCTTCTTCCCGCTTTGGTCCCATCTCTAGGCTGTCTCCTGCCCTTCTGGCAACGACTAGACCTCCACCCATGTCTCCTGCCATGAGGTTGGCAAATACTGACTTTTCTGCTCTCATCCTCATATCTGTGGCATATCTGCAAGTGCCACGTCACTGGCAAAAAGTCTCTCCTGGTGGACCAGGACAAAGCAGATGAGGCACAAGCAGGGGTTCTGCTCCAGGGTGGAGGGCTCTTGATGACTGGCTGATGGTGCTGAGGCCACCATCACACTGTGCTGTGGGGGACATGCTGGGGAGGACTGGGCAAGGCGAGGGCAGTGGGATGCTTTCAGTATCACCTTCTGGTGTGGGAAACCTGTGGCTTCAGGAGCTCCTGAGCTGGGACTTCTCTCTGAGTTGTCATCCTGGTTGGCCTTTGACCATTGTTTCCATAAATTTATTTTATCACTCCTGTGCCACTTATCTATGTGCAGTGTCAAAAGGATCTCCATCTGTTAGTGTAACTCCCTACTTGTCACTTCTTTCCATGCCTCCTACTCCTGCATTATGAGAAACAGCAATCAATGAATTCCCTGTTTGCTGCCTCTGACACTCGTGATGTGATGTCACTGCACCATGTCTGTCTGTCTGCTGTTCCCGTAAGCCAGGGGATCCTGGGCTTCATTAAGCTCTTGCTGGAGCTCTGCTGCTGCTGTGTTCATGCTTGTCATCCCCATCTGCATCTCCTCAGATCCCCCTAGAACTTTAAGCAGAAACAGCAGCCAGAAAAAACCAAACCACCAAGCCCAGCTGTGAATACCATGAATTCATCTTTTTTTTTCTTTTTTTTTTTTAACTCTTGGCATTCACACAGGAACATGAGCAGGAGCGTGGTGGCTGTGGTGTATTTTTCAAGTAGTTGCACTTATAAAATCTCTTCAATTTTTCATAGCTGGTGGGTCATCAGCTCCTGTCAGCATTTTTCTTGGAAGCATTTCTCTTCCTTGGGAATTTGAACACTAATACTGTTAAGGCAGCTCCAAGTATGAGGCTTGCCTATCATCCAGCTGCATGAAGTAAATTGCACGTCTGTGTAGGTGTAAAATAATGCTCCCCCATGAGTGGCCTTTCTGGCTGGACAGAGAACCCGAGTGCCTCATCATGTACTTGAAGGATCTCCAGTCTGTTTTATGTTCTGAAGTGCAATATCCAATTCAGGTGATTTTCAAATTAATGTGGCAGCATAGAAATTTCAAAAGTATCCTGTAGAGCTTTACTAATTTTAATAGTCTTAGGCCTGACAGCTTTAATGTGCAGCAGTGAAGATGAATCTAAAAACCTGTGATGCTTCTTGTTGCGGTGTGGCTGCTGCATCTTCTGCGGGCAGCAGTGTCCTACCACAGCATGAGCAGCAGATGCGAAGGTTCTCTGATGTAGGTGCAATAAAACACACCTTTAATTACTGACACAATTAGTTCTGCTGATGTTCCTGGTACATTGTGCAGTTCACTGAAAGCTTCATGAATATTTATGCCATCATCTACAAACCAGAGGTATAAAAGAACTTCTGTCAGAGCCTGTTATTTCATCTACCATAAACGTATGGTGCTCTTCAGGGTATTCAAGAAAATACCCCTTGTGACTTGGAGAGCTGCAGTTTCTGTTCTTTCACTTTGGATGAATTTGGCTGGGTTTTTGAGTGTCTGGATTCTGAGTCATTTTGAAATATCAGGATAATACTCTTGCCTTCAAACGAAGCAGTTGGCTAAAGTTATGTTCAATCTTTCAGTTTAAGTTCACATTTTCTGCTTTTCAGTATGCTTGCCCTTCAGCACAAGCTTTCCTCTGGCCACGTGATGCAGTCTGCTGCTGTGCTCAGTATGCAGTGACTTCCAGAGAAGAAAACCCTCTGGTGTGGACCTCAGGGTTTGCAGACTCTGGAATAAGGCTGCTCTCCCCTCTTGGGCCTTTCCTTGCAGCTTCAGTTTTCCTGGAAAGTGGTGATGTAGCCCAGTCACCCAGGTGAGCTACAGGTATGAGCTGCACACGGTGAAATCCAGGTAGCTCACCACTTGATGTGCCACCCTGTGAAGGACCCAGCCCTTGGCTCTGACTGCTGCATCCTCTGCTCCTGGAGATGGTCAGCATTCATGCAGTGCTGAATGTGCTAAGCACCTGTTGGGAGTGGACTACCAGGCTGTGTATGGACAAGCTGGGAGGTTTCTTCCCTTGCACACTGATGGTCTGCTGAGTCGGAAGCCACTGACAACTAGGACTTTTGAAGGGAAGCAACCTGTGTGCTTAGGAACCTGAAAGCTCCTGAATTCATTAATGGGTAGTGCTAGAGACCTCAAACCAGTCATCTGGAAGTGAAGAGAATCAGTCCTAAGGTGCCTTGGCTCTTTATAGCGTGATGGTTTTGCAGGATGGCAAGAACAGCCACCATGAGCCAGCATCTCGTACCACCCAGGGATGTTGGAAAGGGGTGCGCTCCCCAAGGGACTGTGGTGATGGTGTCAGCACATCAAACTGCACAAAGCCACACTAGTGTGATGTGTGCACCTTCCTTCTGGGGATAAAGGAGAGAAGGGGTGGCCTATTGGGCTGCGTGGCTCCATCCCCTAGTGCTCGGTGCAGCTCCCCTGGGGTGCAGGTTTTAGTTTTGGTGTAATTAGTTCTTTTTTGCTGTCTGTGTCTGTGCAGCCTCACCTGTAAGGTCTGAAATGGTGAACTAACCAAGATGAACAAGAATCTCAGTGCTCTTTGTCATAGATAATCACACTTTGAAGACCTGGCAGAAGCTCTGTGAATATCAACGGCTGGTTATGAGAGGGAAGTCAAAGCCCAGACCAACCAGAGAACCTGGAACAGAAAGCAGGCCACCCTGGCCCTGATGATCAGACATTTAGCTGTGGGAGTGTCTGCATTTTTGCTCTTGGTGAAGGGGCTGGTTTGCCACCACTGCATCAGCAGAGTTACAAGTTCTAAAAAAAAAAAAACCCCAACCAGATAAAACCAAAAAACCCAAACAAACAAAACCCAAATTATTGGTTAAAGAGTGTTTGCATCTTTTTATTTGTGCAGCTATAATTCTTCAGATGGTTGCTATCATAGCTGAGTTTGAGAGATGAACTGAAGTGGGAGGGATTTCTCCATGGCTGAGCTCCTGTGAGCTCCCTGGACCCAGGTTGGTGACACCAATGCCAGAGCAGTGTTGGTTTGAGGTATGCCCCTTGCACCAGCTGCCTGGCCCATGGTCCCCAGTCACCACGCCAGGTCAAGGTCTTGAGATTTCAGTCTGTGGATTGCTTCATGCCTGGAAATGAAGAGCTGGTTACTCTGAGTGGTTTGTAAATGGTTTTTGAGGAGAAGAGTTCCAGACTATGTGTGGGTCACTCAAACCCCTGCAGGGGTTTCATTTCCAGGAGGTAATGGATGTGTGTGCAGGTACGTGGCTGGATCGCAACCTTGGTCTGGAGGTGTTGGGATGTGGGTGGATAGGGCTGTGCAACACAGCCCCGCTTGTCCCCATGGAGCAGAAACCTTATGGATCTAAAACCCCACAAACCCCAAAATCAAACTGCACGCAAGCATTTCCAAGAGATAAAAAGTAATTTCCTTTATTAACAAGCTCTATCTTAAGACAGGTTCATTGACAAAGCATCTTCAGAAAGCCAGCCTTGTTTGCAGCATGATGGTTTGAGCTGGGGTTGCTACTCCGCAGCATCGGCAGCTGCTGTTTTTACTGTTGCTTTCCCCTCCTCTCCCCCTCACACTCAGCCATGCTGAGATGTACCACAGGAGACGTGACGGGGAGTGATGCTGCTTGATGTCAGCCCAGCAGGGCCGTTGTCTCTCTGGGGAAGATCTCCCTCCCTCTCCCATCGCTGCCGGGCCGGGGCTGTGTGTTTACAAACCAGTACTGAAAGATGTCCTTGGGAAATGCCATGTGGCTTTGTGGTGGTGTGGGCAGGACACATGGCAGGGCAGCCGGTAAGGACCAGTGCCTGGGTGGGGTAACACGGTGCCCCTCTGCTGTCCCGGGGACCTGGGTGCCTCCTGGCAGTGATAAGCTCATTTTGGTGTGCACACAGTGGCTCATAAATAAACCCAGCTGGCTGCCACTGAAGTTGGTATTCCCAGGCTTCATCATTGTGTGTGAGCCAGAGCAGCGCAGCACGTGCTCTCAAGTGGGGTGGTAGTAAACAGCATCCTACGGTCCCCGAGAAAACCGCTGACTGGCAAATGCAGCCCCTGCACCTCCCCGAAGTGTCGCTGATGTGCTCCTTTTCACGCTACAGTCTCTATACAATTGCAGATGATCAATCATGACACTGTTCAGCCCTTGCAGAATCACATTCAATCAAAGGTACTCATCACAATATAGCGTTTTAATTGTCCTGTCTGAGTAAGTTCGGTTCTTGGTGTTTTAACGTTAACATGTGTTTGTTTGACTAGGGTTTGGGTAGCCCAATAATTGAGTAAAAGGTGTGTTTTAATTCCATCGCTGTTAATATCCTTGGTATTTGTAATTGCAAACGTGCAGAGTCCCCAGCACCCCTCACCTGGGGAGCGCTGCCGCTTCAGTTCGCGTTTGGTGGGAGACCTTCCCTTCCTTGCCACGATGCACGGCTGTATGCTGCTCCTGTAATATTTGTTTAATTTTAGCTGTCACTAGTTACATAACCCTCCACTTTTCCCTGCAGTTTTCAAGGTCAGATTCAGGTTTTACTTGAACAAACAGCGAGTGCCTGCGTGGGGAACAGGAGAGCTGCAGCCAGGAGGAGCGTGTGCGATGTGAGGGGAGCATCTCCAGGCTGGTTGCGGTAGCTGTCTGCCTTGCGTGTTTTGGGAGGATTACTTCAGAGCTGGGCTTTTTGCTTATGAAAAATACTTTGAAAAGCTTGTCTTAATTCCAGAATGAAATCTGTAGGTTTTAGTCAGTGAACCTCTGGTTGCCTCATCTGCTCTCTGGCATTGCGGACAGGACAACCCCTTCTCTCTAACTACAGGGAAATTAATGAAACCCCTGTTGTGGGTTTTGTGCGTTCACAACATTTGACTCTAGAACAGGGGTGGGTTTGAATTGCCGGCACCAAATTGTGTTCTGTGAGCTCTACCTAGTGCTTGGCTGAACCTTGGGGTGGACCAAATGTGTCCCTGTTTTCCAGCTAATTCCTGCAATGTTTAGAAGTTGTTGTGGCCCTGAAGACTTCGGACAGCAGAGCCTCTATGTGATTCTCCACGTTTCTCATTCCTGACTTAGTGGTCCTGCCCCTTTTCCTCCTGCCCAGGGTCTTCCCAATAGTGAAGTCAAAGCCAGAGAAGGCCAAGTTACTCAGAGCAATTTCTAGGTGGGTTCCAGCCATGGTGGCACGTGATGCTGCACCAGACCGAAGAGATGCAAGGCACAAAACGGGCAGTTGTGGTCCCTGCCTCAGAAATTGGGACAGGGTGGAAAGTTTGCTTGGGCAAGCTGGGCTGGTAAACTGGGCTCAACACAAGCTGCAAATTATGTGTGGGTGTACCCTTAAAACCAACCAGTTACTGCAGGTTGTGCCTGTGAATACAGCTGTAGCAGAACCTTTGGTTCTCCTGGTCTCCTCCTGCACTGGGGAGTCTTGGTGGTGAACACTGGGGGAGACCTTGTCCTGCACATCTCTGAGACTGTGGCATTTCAAGCCTTTCCCAGGCGCTGGGGAAGAGGGTTTCGTACTGGTCGTAATTGGCAGTGGGTACTTACGAGGTGTGTATGAGTTCATATATCTGACAACAGCACTTTATTTTTCCTGCTGTATGGCTCTTCGGCCAGCTCATTGGAAGCTGATTGACTGCCTAGCTTGAGGGAAGATGACGATGAGTCTGCCTCCCACCCGTCAGCCCTAAAGGAAGAGTGTGATAGATGGAGCTTGAGTTATTTCCAATAGTGAAATCTTGATTTCTCTGTGTGAGGAGTCTGCAAAACATCTGCCTGTACGAAATGAGGTCCCCTCACCAGGGCTGCTTTTTGCCTTCAGGAGGAGCCAGGCTCCAGTCCTGAGATGACTCGATGTGAGAGTCACAATCAGAGGCAGGGCTGGGTCCCCATGTTCACATTCATTTAAGGAGAACAAATACTACGTTTTAAATCTATGTGAACTTCAAATAGCTTGGAAACATGACAAAATATATTGCTGCCTCCTCTACTTTCTGGCAGATGATTTTGTTCTGTTACAGCTGACTGGATAGCGGTAAATATTTCGTGTAGTTTTCTTCCTGGAGGCTCCCACAACATGCCCATGGTGGATCTGTTATCTCCATCTTATGGGTGAAAACTGAGGCACGGAGAGGCAAGGAGACTTGCACAGGCTTACGAAAAGCTGTGGGAGAGCTAAAACTTGACCATAGCTTTCCCAGACTCTCGGCGTGTGCCTTAACAGAGTCTCATTTGGACTTTGTGTTGTAAAATATTGTGGGCTTTTTTCCCCACAATATCATGACTGCTAATTTCCTAATTGAAATTAGTTGGAGGAACACAAATTTGTGCTGCAGCTGTAAATTCAAACAAATTTCACTTATTTTCAGCCGTAGCATCTCAGGAGCAAGGCAAGGGTCATGTTGAAAGTATGTTAAAATGATGTTAATAAACAATGGGTCATTTTCAACTAGAGGCAAAAGTACATGTTGAGGTTTGCAATTCTGGCTGCAAGAACAGGAAGAGTTCATAGGAAAACTAAATCCGTTAACTGAAGTTTTCAAGTGTTGGCTCTTAGTTTTTAATGGTGTATGGCTGGAATGGGCAGGGAATGGAGCTTTGAGGGTAATAAGAGGGGCAGTGAGTAGAGATGGGTGATGACACCAGTCAGGATTTTATAGCCCTCATGTAAAATGAATAAACCAAGCCCAGAGGACTCAGAGCTCTGGAAATAACTGGAGTGTTATTTTGATTCCTGGAAGTGAACAAATACTTAAGAGGATGAGGCACTGCATAATGTAATAATGTCAGCCAGAGCCTACCCTGCATGGTGGACCTGTCCCAGCCCTCTAATCTCTGCCTGGATCACTGTATTCTGCCTTGTTACAACCCCCTAGGATTTGTGTGCTTTGAAACCTTTTTCCAAATACAGAGCACTGGCCCCTTCCCCTTGCTGGCTTTCTCTCCTCGGTAGGAACTGTGTAGGGTGTGAAAGAATCTGAAATTACATCAGACTGTTTCATCTGAGGGTTCCCCAAAGCAGCTGTGCAAGTGTGATAACATCTGCCAGGCCTGAATGCCCCAAACTTTCCTAGCTTCCCCTCTGCAGTCTTGAGGAACATCAAGTTGCAGTGAAATGCAGTGAGGTCAGTGTTGTTGGAGGGCTGGGGTGGCTCTGCAGGAAGGCTTTGTGTGTGTGCACGCTCGTGTGAGCTCTGACTGTGGAACCATCTCCTGCATGAGTATGAAGGGTTAAAAATGCACAATAAAGAACAGCAGCAAAATAATGGGCTCTAACATATTCTGCCAAGATACTGTACTGTTTCCAGTACCCTGCAGCTGACAGTTTTCTGTTTTCAATAACTTAAAAAGTGGAGCCACAGAATTTCAATCACCTTCCATCTTACCAGGAGCCCGACTCTTCCAGAATAACTCAGAGGAATTGACTCAACCATATTTTTCATGTTTCCTAAATGAGCAGTGCAGTGCCATGGAAATTAGGATGGAACAGGAAATAGACAGCTGCGCCATCTCCATCCTTCTGAGAAGATGAAGGTCAGAGACACCTTCATCGTTCTCAACATTTTTCCTCCCAACTGGGTTGTAAATATGAGCACAGCCCAGTGCAATTAACTGTGAAGGAAACAAATTCTTATGGCCTCTTAAAAGGATGGAGAGCGAGTTCTTTTGATTACATTAGGCACTGTATTTGGTAGTGTTATTTTCTTACTGTATCTTGGACCTTGAATTGATCTACATAAGAGATAGAGAAATTATAATAGTTTCTTGTGTGCTTGACCTTAATTGTGTAACCTCCACTTTCCCCCCTGTGTATATTCTGCAACTTGCATAGAATGCCAGTGTTTCTCAGGTAGCCAGACTAGAAGAACCCCTTTGTACCCATGGTGCACAGACCTGTCACTGATCTGTCTGTCCTCTATTCTCAGAGCTGTATGGCAAAGCTGGAGACCACCTGAACTGTCATCTTCCCTTCTAGATAAACTAGCTTTTGGTAAACAGAACTCTCAGATTAAACAGAACTCTTAAATTTGAGTATGTAGAACTTAAGATCAAGTGAGGTCATCACTGCTTGTGTCAGCCAGAGGAAACAGCTCCTTGTTTATACTGAGGGCATGTGATAGGGAGTCTTGACCTTGGCTATATTTGATACTTTTTTTTTTTAAATCTTCATCTTGTGCTGGTTCCTTATTTGAAACTGTACCTTTGCTTGTGGTATCACTTTGCTTTCTACAGTCATGAACTAGAGAGATTCTCGCTTCTTCACATATTAAAATTTCATTCTTTTGTCTGAAAGAATATGGATTCCCAAGAAAACAAGATTAAAACTTACCTTCACCCCTCCCAGTTCAGATGTAAACCATGACTGATTTCTGTATCTTTAGTCCCTGTATTTTGTCTTCACTTGGTTCTCGCAGACACCTAAATAATGCACTGCACACCTCTTTCTTGATGCTGAATCCCAAGGCTCAAGCCTGGTCCTCCGTTTTCAGTCAAAGTAGTAATTATAATTAAAAGCAATGAAAAGCAGGTACAAAAGACATATGCTAGAGGCTATTTTCTAAATAAACTGTGTTTTGAAGTTCTTGTGAGAGTCCTCTTGTAGATCTCTGAAAGAATGGTCCTATTTCCCACTGCAGTTCAAGATGTGTGAAGGCTTCACACCTCAGTGCCTCGCGTCTTCTTTATTTGTTGGAGAAAGGAGATCTGGAAACTGTATCCTGGATGTGTCTGAAATTCATGTTATCAAACAACTTTCACTTAATGGTACATTTGTGACTTAGGAAGCCAAATTAGCTCTGAGTAAAATATAAATACCCTATATGTAATAGGGTAGTATGTGTCAATATCCTGTGTGGCTATTCTTACTGTGCAGTATTCGCTTCCTTGTCTTTGCGGGCATCACAGTGAACGTGCCCATTGTTAGCAGTGAGAGGGTTAAGTCAGAGCCCACTAAAACCTTTTTTAAGCCTGTGCTTGTAAAGCAAAGGAGGATTTCTGAGTAATATGCTACTTGAGCTCATTTTAGCCCTGAGCCTTTCTTAAGGCAAAACCCATCAACTGCATTAGAAAGTATACATACTGGTCATTACGGAGAGGTTTTAGACTTCCCCAAGGAGGTGTTTAACTAATAAGAAGGTTAACTGTGCATATATACTTGTCAGTCAAGCGAATAGTAGCCTACAAAATCCTCCCGTAAAGGAGAACAAATACAGGGGAAAAAGAAAAAAAAATAGATGGAGCCTGAACTTTCCCCCATCCATAAAGCACAATTTCTTCTCTCACTGGATCATTCTGTTTCGTGTCAAGCGCTCCATGACTCTTATGAAAGGAACTGTTGCCATTAGTATGACCTTAACTGCTTAATGCAGCGTGATAACATCTGCATTATTTCTATGCTGTAATAGTCTAGTAATAATTTTGAGTTTAATATAAGCATATTCCTCTTTACATGTCATACATGACTGGAAGTTATTGATCGGCACCTGGTCACGGTGGTTGTTACAGTGCAGCCTGTAATCGTGCACAGTAATGTTTGATGGTTTTCTAAACCAAAGATTTTGCATCTCTTTTAAAGACTTGTGCATGCAGAAAATTAAATCACTTGTAATGAACTTTATGACAGAATTCTCTTGAACTCAGGATGTACTAAAGCTTGAAAACAGTCCAAATAAGGATTTTGAAAGCACGCTTCTTTAACAGAAAACATTGCAAGTGACTTTGCAGAGTGACATTAAATCTGTATTAATTTTCTATGTATGAGCACTTAATCAGATTCCCAAACTCTTAATATGGGCCAAAGTCTGAGCACACCACCGACAGCACTGAGCTGTGTGAGCTGCTGGCACCGCTCGGCACGGGTCCCTTCTCTGGACTGCCTGGAGCACTCGTGGGCAGTGTGTGCTGCAGACCTTTCCTACATGATGGGCATTTTCTTTGGGAGAAAACAGAAATGTGGAACCACAGTGTAAGGAAAACATTTCTGACTTCCAAAATGATCTGTGAATAATGTTAATTAAATAGCAACATGCTGAAATTGCAAAATTCCTGCCCATACTCATATTTCCCCTGCCCCCAGTTCGGAGCTGTTTTTAATGTTGTTTTGAATTCTTCAGGTTTGATATCTCTCAGCCTTCAGTGATCTTGTCAGGAAACGGAAAGAGTGAGTCACAGAAAAAAGCCCTTTAGGCAAATCTCCTCACAGCCCAGTTCTTCTTAATCTTTTAAATTGGAGATTTACTTGCAGGAAGCCCAGGGTAAATGGCACCAGCTGACAAGTGGAGATGCTCGAACTGTTCCCCGTGACTCTTCCCAGGGAACTGGGCTCTCCTGGGCACAGACTTTCTTCATCCCATGGCTGTGCAGAAAGGCCCTGGTGTCACTGCAGGGAGGGCAGGCACCTTGGGAAAGTCCTGTGTGAGCAACGTACACGGTGCCTTGGGCAGTTGTGGCATTTTCCTGGCTGCACTGCGAACCAGTTCTGTGTCATCATTGGCTGCAGATGGGGCTGGGACTCGACCAGTGAAATTCCAGGCTCCCTTATGCAAAGCTGTATCAGCAGGGAATCGGCCCACAACCTTTCAGTTTAATGAAGCCATCAGGTTGGTGGATGTGCCTTTGGTTTCCTATTGCTGTGTTTGTATTTGCATTAAAGTTGTGGTGCCTGCTTTTGCTCGCCCAGCTTTGAGAGGGTGCTGGTGGTGGGTGCTGGTGGTGGGTGCTGGTGGTGGGTGCTGGTGGGGTCCCTGTCACCGGGAGAGTGGACCTGGCCGCTCAGCATTCGCCCTCCCCGCTGCCTGGGGCGTTGTCGGTGTAAAATCATCAATCACGCACCGCTGTTTTCGATCCCTGTAACATCGTGTTGCCAAAGTACTTAATAATGGCATTAGCAAACTGGAATTCAATTCCTCCTCGATGGTTTGAGCCAAGTTTGTGACAGCTGATTTACAGCGGCTCTGAGTCACGGCCGTTCCCCACTTCCTAAACCCTTGATAAATCAAACTCTTTACACACATTTAGCTGTTTTTAATTTGCATCTGTGTTATGAAAAGTGGAAGGAATTCAGTCCCTCGAGGGATGGCAGCACTTCCCAAGAGATTGTTTTGTCTGCTTTGTGGAATCCAGGCTCCCATCCGTAGCACCAACCCTTTCCTTCCCCCCCCAGAATGTTGCCTTGTGAGAAGCCCCGGTGCCCCGTGTGTTGTGCTGGGGAGTTATTACACTGAAGCCTGTTAAAAAATGTTTTTTCTTCTAACTCCTTAATGGTTCTGATGGTTATTCCTTAATGTTTCCTCCTTCACAGCTGGAAGCCAGGCTCTGGTTCCCTTCCTTTTGACCTCAGTACCCATCTAACCTTGGTCTTGGCTTCCTCAGAGCATTCTGCGGGTCATTTTGAGGTGGCCAAAAGCAACTAGATTGTCTTTCTGCTGTTATCTCCTTAGCTTCCAAACCAAACAACTCCTACTGCCACAAATCTCATAATTAATCTGTGAAGTCACACGCAGGTGAAATCTTTGCTGGTTTTCGTGTTGCGCTGCTGTTTTTGGGAGAGCAGCTGTGGAGCCTAGGGTTTTGGGAGTTACTGTTTAAAAGGCTTTATGAACTTTTTTTTTTCTTTTCTTGAGGGGGGAATTTAAATGAAGAGTTCAATGTCAAGCAGTGACATGGGGCCAGGGCAGGGCATGTTCCCCTCCCCTCTATAGAGCCCTCCTAATTCACATTTTCTTCAGTCAAAGAGCCATGTAAATTGGGTTGCCTTGGAAATTATGTTTCTTTAGATGCATATTGATGTGTTTTGCCCCATCCATCTTGGCAAAGTGAATCTGGAAAAGGAACTGCTCTTTAGGATGCTCCTGCTTCTCTTGTCTTCTGTCACCTCCATCCTCTCACTGTCACCTTTACAACGGAGGGCTTCTCCCAGCCCGAGCCATTGGGCAGTGGCTCATGCCGTGCCCATGGGGGTTATAACCCTGCGGGACTGCTTGGGACCAGGGCGTGGGAACGAAACCAGGGCTGATCTCAGTTCTAACAGGGCTGAGGTCACCACACGCTGTGGAGGTACGAGGCTGGAGCAGGACATTGCTGCGTGCACGGAGCTGCTGGTCCAGTCACCGGAGCACGTTTCTCTTCCACCATGGTGCCAGCATCTGAGGCTTTGAACAGCTGCTCAGGCCGTGTTTGCGCAGAGGGCATGCTGGAATCCTCTAGAAAAGATGGATGCTTCCTTAGTAAGAGACTTTTCTTGCTTGTAATTACTGAGAGGTGCTTTAAGGTGCTCCGGTGAGAGGAAAACATTGCACACGTTGGTATCTCAGCACAGAGCAAAAAGCTGCTGCTGGCTGCTAAATGTGTCAGCCTCGGGGAGCACGAAGCAGCACAGCTCACTCTGGCATCTCCTGTACCTTCTGATCTGGCTCTTTCTTCCCTGCTTGTCTCTGTGCTGTGGTTTGCTTTATTGCACAGTAAGTTCAAATTTAGCAATTTACATTTCTCTTAGCTTGACCAGCTCTTTCCACTGCTTATTACTCTGAAGACACGGCGAGGTGTTGCTGCACAGGGGCAGCTTTCACCGAGGGACCCCGGTGTGCTGGTGTTCCCTTGATGACAGGATCCTGTGCCCTGTCTCACGCTGCCTGTTAAAAGGGAAAAGCCCTTGAGTGTCAAACGCAGCCAGATCGGCCTCTTGCCTTTGATATGGAAAGTGCACTTAATGCTTGCAAGGAGAAGCTGCAGCAAGAAAGTGCTGCCGGAGAGTTAAGAGGAGGGATTTTTGCTTTCACCTGGCTCCAGAATGGATTTTCTCCTCTGTGAGCTGGCCAGGAGAGACGGGACATGGCAGGAGAGCCCCGGACAGCTGATGGTTGGTGTGTTTTCTGCCCCTTCACACTGTTGGTGGGTGTTTGCCAACGTGCGTCAGGAGAAGGGGGTGTTGGTAAATCATAGCTTGTCTTTGAGGGCCTTTGGCTGCTGTTGGGCGAGGAGACTGAGCCAGTCATGTGCCCCTGTTTGCTGTCATGGCTGGGGTGCCACCAGCAGAAGTTCCTATTGGTCTTGGACATCAATTGAATGAGAACATCTTTTAGGCTTTAGGTGTTTCTGCAATGCCGTTGTGGTCTGAATTGAGAAGGGACATAAAATTTAATCTGAATGAATAAGACTTTGAAGTGATCTTTGGTGAACGCAGGTGTGTGGAAGAGAAAAGATCCATCAGTTTGGGATACAGCTGTGACGTGATCATACAAGGTTATGGAAAGGTCAAGGTGGGAATAAGATTTTTGACAAATAGTGATTTGGGAGCATCGGTGACGGTGTCAGGGTGGAGGAGGGAAAACATGAGTCAACAGATGTTTTGGGAGTTGTCTGATGTCCTACAGATTCAGGTGCCATCATCGGAGTGGGACAGATGTCTGCTGCAGTGGTCTGAGCTGCACGGGGTCAAACATTGTCTGTCTTCTGCCTGGGTGCTGAGCATCGCTTGCATGGGAAGCTGGGACGGGCACAGTGCCGAGCACAGCCGGAGGCAGCCAACAGCAGAATCACTTTTCAGGGGGAGTGGAAAGTTCCTGAAGCTTGATGGCCTTGAGACAACCTGTCCACATTTTCAAGGGAACCAAATTGTTTGTTTCCAGAGGGATTTATTTTAATTTCAGCTTTTTGGCCCTGAATGAAGTAACAGTAATGGTCTGTCTAAACAACATATGGTGATGCTGTACAGAGATGCATGAGCTCATTCAAATGCTGAAAGGTTGATAGCTTAATTAGCTGCTGAGATCCCTCCAAGGGGATACAGCTGGAAGATGCCCAAGGTCCTCTTCTTCCCAGGCACCTGCTTTCTGGCTGCCAAAATCCTCACTATGCACTTTGGTGCCTGCTCATGGTGGGGCTGCCCCCCAGGAACACCGGAACCTGTTGGTATCAAAGAAAGACCTCCTGGCAAGATTTCTCTCGATGAAAATTTCTAGGAAAATAACTGCCTCCAGCTACGGGAACTGTGTTTCCTAAAGCAGTGGCTGGGTAAGACCAGAGCCTTCTGGACAGGGTTTAACAGACTGTTCTGGAACAAGCTGGTTAGACATCAGCAGCGTACTCCAAAAGCAGCATAAAGGAACCTGCTCTTACAGTGGTTTTTATTCTTCCTTTTGGCTGCTTTCAACATGATGGGCACATTCTTTGATCGTGTCTTATGGTTTATTGGTCTTTGCCATAACAATATTTCTATAGCTTTTAACCTCAGAGAGCCTAATTGTTTTATTGTGTTTGTTTCAGTGGGTACCTGCCTCTTGGTCTCTTATTTTCTCATCTCCCTTTGCCATGGGATAACGCAGCAGGTCAGGCATCTGTGTGTAGATGAAAATACTCAGGCTCCACTCGAGTCGAGTGGCCCAGGATAATGCTCAGTGATGTTCTAGCACAACCTCAGTTGCATAAGTGGTGCTGAGCCATCCTGAGGAAGAAATGGCCAGCATGAGATGTTTTCTTTATCAAGAGCTTCAAAGGAGCTTTTTAGTTGAGGCTGCAGGTCAGATCTTCACATTTATTATTCTGAGAGGTTAAAAAATAGATGAATTGTAAGTATTCTTCTCTGGTTATTAGACAGTACTCTCTTTAATTGGTAAAGAGGGAGATGCTCTATTCCCTTTTCTAAGGCTAAAGCCAAAGGCTTTTTTTACAGTAGAAAAACAGCCAGTCATTGTATCAAATTTTATTAAAATTCAAAATAAATGTATTTACGTATGGTAAATATATTCTACCTGCTCTACGTATTAGAGTTTCTGCTGAGTTGCTCCTATTAAAAATGGGCAGAAATGTGTAAGGTCTAGTATGTTAGATAGTTTAAAGCGTGGCAACAAGCAGCTTAAGATCAATTTAAAGGTTTTATTTTCAACTCCAGCTGGTGGAAAATGTTTGCTGAGTTTTGCGTGAAAACTTTTAACCCGCAGACTCCAATTTCATAGTTCATTCATATGTGGAAAGTTAATTTGAGATCCGAGCAGTTTTGATCTGATTAGCAGGCCCAGTGCTCTTCCGTTTCTGGATGGAGAAGCAGAGATCTCTGCGCTGGGTTTAGGTGCATGTGGGTGCCCAGGAGGGCCCCTGGCATTGGCTGCTGCGGGTAATTTGTGGCAAACATTCTTCTTACGTGTCGGCATTTCTGGCAATGACCTGCTGGGTGGGGTACGCATGGGAGTGAATCTGCAAAGGCACAGAAACATCCTGGAAATGAGCTGGACTGATTTAAAAAGGAGATTAACAAACTCTTTTCCGGGTGCTGTACCAAGTATGGCACTTGGGGATGGTGGCTGTGGGCAGCCGAGCCCATCGCTCTCCACAGCCCCGCTTCTTTGGGGACTTGCAGAGTCAGTGCTGGGAATGCACTTGAGCTCCAGCAACTCTGAAGTTAAAGGATGTTTTTCCAGACTCCATGAGTCTGCTGCACCATGTGCATTTCAGCTCCCGTGAGCATCAAGTAAGATACCCTTCCCTCTCCGGCCGCTCCTCACGAGCGATTCCGTGTACTCAAGAAAGGCATGCGCCTTTTCCACGCCTGCTGGACGGGCCGTACGGGGCACCGTCCCCCCAGACTGCTGCTCAAATCCTAACTGGGCAAATCATAGTGTGATTTTAGGTTTTCTGCCAGGAGCACTCACACCGTGTTTCTCTGCACATCACATGAAACGGAGAATGCCTTTTTGCATTTATTACCCAGACCATTGCCTTAGCACTCCCAAGATTTTATCCAATGTGACTTTTTCTAACCTTGTGGAAATTGCAGTGATGGAAGATGCATCAGCAATTTTCAATCTTATTTCTTTTCTAGTGGTGCTATCAGCTTGCTTAACAGCGTAATGAATGAGTTCACAGGGGCTTCTCTTTTACTATCTTTCGGTTGTTTGCGAGGAGCTGTGTTTTGGTCAATGAGACAGATGGTGGAGAGGCAAGGTGAAATAAAGTTTACCTTGTTTCATACCCATCTAACAGAATATGATTAAATATTAAAACTATGCAGTTAATTCTGCTGTATTTACCAAAAGAAGATTTTTCTGAGGAGTGGTTGTTATGGAAACAGTAGCCCTCTGTCCTTCCAATCAGAAAAGATTTATTTTGAGGGAGCTAAAAACCTTTAAATATTCAGCAAGTATAAAAAGGTGAGATCATAATATCCATCTTAATATCCTCTATGAAGCTTCAAAATCTCTCCTGACGATGAGAAGACGGGGCAGCGTGGCAAGAAAGGAAAGTTTGAGAGCCCGTCTGTGCCGTGGAAAAGTGAAGGGACTCCTAAATAAGGGAACTGGGACATTCCCAAAGGGAAACAGGACTGCTGGGGTGGAGATATCCTCACGCACATGCCTCGCCTGGGAGAATGAGCCCCCAGCCCAGGAGCTGCCTCCCGAAAGCCCCCGCTCCCCTTTGGCTGCTTCCAGCTGGGCTCAGGCATCCCAGGGTGGCTGTTGTGACTCGCTGCGTGCACGGAGCCGATTTACAGGGGTTCTGCGGGCCTCCTAACTGCAGGTCACTGCAATCTGCGTGGGGTGCCGGCAGCGTTCCGCTCCTGCTGCCCCGGCAGCTCCACGACGGGACCCTGCGGTCTGGCAGAGGGATTCCAGATTCAGCGTGCCGCGAATCAGCATACCGGGAGCTTCGACGACACCTTGAATTACTGTAATTCGCTGAACAATCACATGCATTAAAAAAAAAAAAAAATGATGTTCCTGGACTAATAACAAAATAACATGCCCAAAGCTGCAGTAGATAGCAGGAAAATTGTTCCCTGAAGTACTCACAAATTGAATATCAAGCTTCAGCTTCAGTACATTCCTGTTTCTTTCGTGCTCACTTTCAAAAAAACATTTAGGGCTCAACTACGGATTAAAGATTTATTATTTTTTTTCCCACTGAAAATAAATTATAAATATAACTTCGGTTGGAATTTTCTGTTTTATAAACGTTTCAATATACATGTTTAGGTATCTGTTGTACTTCTGATACTTTCCTGATGGGGATATTTAGCTGTTTCAGGTAACATCCTGGATACAGCTGAATCTGAGCGTTATATTGGTGTTATGATTAACTGCACTCATTGACTGTAAGGGCTTTCGGTGGTGACGTCAACAGTGGGAGGAGGAAGCAAAGGAGCCGGCAGGGAGGGAGCACGGTCCTTCATGAGATGTCCTCTCAGATCTGCTACTCTTGCCACTTGACAGAAAAGGTGAAACAGTGGTGATGAAAGGAGATGCCTCATCCTAGGAGGCAGCTGGTTAAATGTGGAACATCACCTTGTTTAGGGGCTCCATGTAGTGATGGCACATCCCCACTAGTGCAGGAAGACTGGCGAACGAGGGGGTTGACAAGCTTGCAATCAAAGTAGACTCTCTTACTTCCATGGGCTCTTCACTAGTACTGAAATGAAAAGTTGATTCTGATATTTCCCTGTGTAAGCATTTTGATTATAATTAAGAAAGACACTGCTTGCAAACTCTCATCTGAATTTAACTCACAATATTTCATTGTATGCCAGAAATAGTTTATTAAGCTTTCAGATCAAATAGAAGCTAATATAGGGAATGGAAAATCAATGCTGCTTTAATTAATCTTTTGTTTTTGAGAAAGGGAGGAGAGAACATCACTTTCAATGGGAAAAAGTGAAGTTAACCACTTCCAAACTCCTGCAAAAGTACAGCTTTTGGTAAAAGTCCAACTATTGCAGGTGCAATGGAGGAAGAAGGGAGCACGGCATGCCAATATCCAGGCTTTCTATGCCACGAGTGCATTTGGTCCTGCAGCAACAACTATCAGTCACTACAGTTCCGAGATGACCACATGGAGCCATTGTGCCAGCCTGTGGCTGTGCTTTGTTTGCCATTTCCTTTGTTCGGGTGAAAACCAGGGTCTGCAGAAGTCATTAACATTGCTCCATGCCACTCATCCTCTACTTGGCTGGTCCTGTGCAGAGTGTGATTATCACCTTCTGTGAATCACCTTGCAAGGTATCTGGGGAAGGAAGTGAATTTCTGTTCTACCTGATGTGCCCCACGTTCTGTTCCTCGTGAGGTTGTACCACGATACGATGTTTTCCTCTTAGGTTGTACACTAGAGAAAATGGCATTTGGGTAACTTTGAGAAGCTTTGTCCTGCCAAATGCATTCTTTACTTCACATCTGTTAAATAATTTGTGATCAATGTCTTTGACTTTTTAGGCTGTATTTTAAGCGTTCAGGTGTGGGGAGTGTTAGCAGCGTGCAGCCACTGAGTCCTGGATTCTTCCACGTTGGACAATTCCCATGCTGGGGTAGGGAGCAGCTCTCCTCCTCACTGCATTTCCCACCCTGCTGCAGTTTCCCCTCGGGGCCAGGGCTGAGGTTCTGCAGAGGGATGTGGATGTGGGGCAGAAGAATTCACTAGTGCCTTCCTGGGGGTGGCCCTGGCTGCCCCATCCTCCCCAGAGCTGTTTGTTTCCTTTCCTGTGCGTGCGTAAGCAAAAGGCTTTATACGACAGTGATCTGCGGAGAATAGCGTGGTCTTCTTCATACACCTCCATACCATATGTTCTAGATGGATATGGACCTTCAGCTGAAACCCATCAGTGGTATTTCTCTTGTAACAATTTTAGCAGCCTCTCTTTTGCCCCTGGCCACGGCGTGCCGATCATCAGCAGTTAATCAAGCTCCTGGGGATTGCCTGCCAGAGATGGGAGGCAAACTCCTTTATGGTAAACTCCTTTGCTCCTCCTCTGCTGCTGTAGGTATCCAAGATGCCCTGGCTGCCGTGGTCTGTGCAGCTGAGGGTCTGTCCTGGCCCTCGAGTGCCTTCAGCTCCCACCCAGTGGCAGTGGGTGACGGTGATTTCTGACTGTAGCGGTGTGCTGTGAAGGCTTTTTGGAAGGACATCTGGAGTGATGTGCAGTCGTGCAATTAACTTGGGTTATTAGTCTGGGCAGGTCCATCCAGGAGGGGAGTTGTGTGCTGTATTTGTGTGCAGTAAGAAGGAAAAAATCACTCTTTGCAGAACTTCTCCTGGATGTCATTGAAGATTAGGCAAATAAATTTCCAAGGAAATGGTAACAAATTCACATATAATGGAGTTGGGATTTTTTAGAAGAAGCGCATGACTCTGAAACCCTACTGAACCTGGGGGCAGGGACTGCCTCCCAGGGTACATCCAGCTTCTCTGAGCCACGTGGGCTGATGGAGGCTCATGGCCTGTGCAGGCAGCTGGTCTGGGTGATAAACACCTCTGCCTGTTCTGCCTGGCACCCTAGCCTGCTGTGAAAGGACAGCTCCAGGCTGGGGAGAAAGGATCTGGTGAGCGGGCTGGTGGAGAGCAGAGGTGAGTGGGTGCTGAGCACCCAGACCTTGCTCCAGGGATGGTGTTTCCAGTGCCTGCTGTCTTGGTGTGTTGCATCACCTCTGGTGAGGTGGAGACTGGTCAGTGGGTTCCATCAGATGGCTTTAGGTGGAGCCTCAAAGGCATTTGCACCCACTGCCAAAAGCATGTCCACAGTAGGGGCAGACCACTGAGGAGCCCTACAGCTCATCCTGTATGGAAAACCTGACGTCATCTTAAAAAGGACAAGTGTGTTCAGCCCCTTGGAGCTTGTCAAGTTCTGGGGGAAGGTAAATCATGAGAAAATGGGTCTCTGCAGGAAGCTCTGTCTCAGAGAGGTGGCAATTCACATTTTGGCTTTAGACATGTTTAGGCTGCATGATGCCTCCTGCAAGCTGAGATTTGGGGGTTGGAGGGTTGTGAGGATCATACTGGCTTTAGGGGAGGAATTTGCCATCACAGAAACCCAGTAGCCCTCCTGTTGCAGGCAAAGCCTGAAGGTCCATTTCCACTCTTGGTTGTACTCATTTACGAGTGTCCCAGAGATGTGTTCTGCCTCCCGGGTTACCTGCCCTCCTCTTCCTCCCCAGGACATACTCCCCTGGCCATACTCCCCTCTGGGCTGTTGCAGGTCTTGTGTTTGGTGATGGTCAAGCCTTTTGTAACGGGGCAGCGACAGTGCCCAGAGGTCAGCTCCTCGATGGCATCTGCCGGTGCTGGCGAGGAACACAGAGCCGCTTCGCAGCCCCTGCGAGGGAGCAGCAAGAACATCCAGATCTTGGTCTCTGAACCTTCTTCCCTCTAATGAGCGGTTCTGGGGAATCGTGCCCTCAGTGAAGTGGCACTTTCCAAAGGGAAGCCATCCTGCACACATCCAGGGATGAGTGTGGGAGCCCTCAAGAAGAGTGTCTGAGCAACAGGCCTGCAGTCTCTTCCTCACTTTCCTTTCTGAACTTGCGATGCTGGTGCAGACACCCAGAGGACCTGCCCCTGCGCTGTGATTCCTTGTAATGCGACTTTCGAAAATACTTAAAATACATAAAATCTCCCGAGTCCAGGCAAGAACATAAGCAATACGCACCAAAGGGTTCGTGTAGGTTCAGCTGAATGTTTTGGACCAGGCAAAGGAGCTTTGTAGCAAACTAAAAAGATTAATTTATGGTCTGGTGACAAATGACTTGCTCTGAAAACAGATAACTGCTTTGGCTGCGGCTGGGCTGATCTTCACAGCTGGTCAGCATTGAAAAACCAAATTCCATCTCTAGATGCTGATTCTGCAGCATACCGTGAAGGTTTCACAGGCCATTTGTTAAAGTCCATTTTAGAAACTCTAGAACAAATGTATTTTGCCTCTCTGGTTTGATTTATTTTCATGAGAAGTTAAAAAAAATGTTATTCCCTTCCCCAAAAAAAGATGGCGCTTAGAGAGAAGATATTTCAATCAGGAGAAAAAGTTCCAACAGCAAAATTTTAAAAACCAGATGCACTTTTTGTGTTCTTCTTAAGGAGAGGGTACAGCAGCGAACAGAGGAGACTGGCTATTACAAATTAAACCAAACTCCTTCAGACCAGTAAAACAAAACATTTAATTGCTGCTTTCTGCATCCTTTTCAGAACTATTTCATGTTAAATTTTTAAGTGTGGGAGGTTGCTGAAGCCATCGCTATAGGTGATAATGATACAAATAAATTTATTCCAAGTTTCCAGAGTAATTTTTATTTTGTTCTATTATTATTATTATTTTTATTATTATTATTTTATTTATTATTTATTTTATTATTATATTTATATCTAGAGGTCATTCCAGTCTGGTTGTTTTTATCTATATTTAAGTATGAAATTAATTTATCATGAAATGGTTCAGCAGTTCTAATTAATTATAATAAGATACTAGTTTCAACCTCATTGGATCAGAGCCTGGGAAGCGAAAAGTAGCTGGGCTATTTAATAACCCCTTACAAATCTTGTTGTAAGTGTTGCACGCGATTTATCAGACTCGGGCTAAAGAAGAGCTTAGTGCATCAATCTGTCCTGACAGCGCGTGTCTCTGATGTTTAATTTCATTAATAAAGAAACATTTGCAGAGCGCACTCGGAATCGTACGGGGCTGCTGCTGCGGCAGAGAGTTAATCATCTTGAAATAAACGATTGCTTCAGGGCAGCTGGGGAGAGTGGCAGGAGGAGGAGGGTGCTGGGGCTTTAGGGACCTGTCTTCACGGTAGATCCTGGCCGTGCCGCGTGCAGACCTGGATGTCCTGCAGCCCCCTCTGTGGAACGGGCAGGATGCCGTAGATTTTCTCTGAGCACACCAAAATAAAACACCGGGACAAAGTCTGTCAATTTTGTCAGTTTGGTGGTTGCCTTTTTCCTTCTTTTTGTTTCCCTTCTCTATTCTGTCTACAAATGAAACGGGAGTTCATAGAAGCCCTGGCGAGCAGCCCTCTGAGTTATCTGCTGTGGGAGGCCCGGTGCTCAGCACCTTTCTGAAGAGGAGGACTGGCCAAGACAAACCCGAGGATGTCCATGGCTCTACCTGAAGCCCCATTCCCTGTCTTCAGAAGGGCGGATGGGTGGACACACCTGTGTCCGAGGTGCTGCGGGGCTAAATTGGCCCAGCGACCATGCCCTGGAGGCCAGTCACTTCTATGGGAGTGCTGCTCACAGCGCCGGTGAGCGAGGCAGGAGGGGTGGTGGGCATGGGACAGTTTTGGTGGCCTGCTGCTGGGGCTTCCTGGGACACTGCCCATCTTCCTGCATACCTCTTGGACCTGCTGCTGCAGCCAGGGTGCTGGGGGAGGAGAAGGGAGGGTGGGAAAAGATCCTGCTGCCTACTCTGGTTTGCACAGGAACCCCTCTTTGGTGGTGATCTTGTTGGTGACTGCACACAATAACCTGGAGTCGTTATCAAGGCACTGCTCAGTGGTTTTTGTATTCTCTCTCAACATCTGTCAAAAGCACAGAGCAGCACATCTGCTCCCAAAATGCAGATGTTTCTGAACGAGAAAGCATCTTGCGGCAGGAATGAACTATGAAGGAAGGATGAAACCAGCATGGAAGGGGAATTTTGGTAGGTGTCAAAAATGAGCATCCCGATGGAAAAATCAGTGAGAAAGACCCAGTAGCCTTACTGTGGGGTCTGGGAAGACAATGAGTGGGCAGTACTGGAGGCAGATTCCACTGAGAATTAGCTACTATTCTGCCCATTTAGAAGGAAGAATTGCAACCAATTACTTTATTTAGCACCAGGGTGTATCGTAAGGAGGCTTTTCATCCAAGCAGCTGATCCAGCCCTATTTGGTTTATGAGATCTGACAGGAACCCCACATAAAATCTGATGGCTTCAGGCAGGTGATTAGTGTAAGCACAGTGTATAATTAGTGAAGATGTTTATCGTGCAAATTAATGGAAATGAAAGCTTTACTTGTGCACATTAAATTGAAGTGTCTGTGTGGGTATCGATGTGCCATGAATTCCAGCCTGTTCCTCTGCCTGCCCTGCAGTACCATCCGCATCCTTCCCGTGCCGATGTGGGTTTGGATCCTCCTGTTGCTGCGCTGAAGTGGCATTAGAATTTTCCAGCATCTGTTCTCTGGTGATATTTTTATTATGGTCCTGCTTTGCATCCCGCACGGCTCGTTCTTGTCTGTCCCTGCTCCTCGCAGCATCTGCTCTAACCCGGCTTCCCTCCCAGCCAGCTCTCCGCGGGAAAGGAGCGTCTCTGCTCTGACCTGCGCGGCGGCTGGCGAAGCGCTCTGCAGCTCCTCCAGGGCCACCCTCAACTTCCCAGCACGCTCAGAGATATTTTTGTATTTTCTTATTTTGTGTTAAAAAGTGGGCAGGGTGAGAGAAGGGAATTCGGAGAGACTTGATGCACGGTGTGTATTTATAATCCATTCGGGGGTGACCCTTCTTATCGTGCACACGCTTTGCCTTGGGGAGTCTAGAATATTTCATTAGTTCTTAGGGTTTTATACACTTCCAAATAAAGCTCCTGCACTGGAAAGCTGTTGTCCAGGCACCCTGCTTATATCATATCTGTGAATGATTGCTCCAGAAAAAGAATGCACTGAGAAAATGACATTTTGTTGTAAGGCTGTAGCTATTTCTGTTGATTTTAGGGGGAAAGGACTTGGAAGAAAACATGATGGTAGAATTAGATAAATAGCTCAGATAAAAAGTTTGGGTAGAGTTGGGTACAGAATTCTAAAACTGCTAGTCCTACTGATTGTTTTTTTTTCTTTCTTCCTTCTCCTCTTGGGATGCCCCAGTCCTCCTCCATCTGCATCTTCATTTCCTTTCATTTTGTTTCCACCTCCCCTGGTTCCAGGGTAACTGCTGTGCTTGGCACCCAGCAGTCACTCACAAATCCGAATTTGCAGGTAGGGCACCTCTTTCAAAGCAGCTTTAGTAAGCAGAACAAGGTCCACTTCGTCTCCATCGTCACAGGCTGCATTTCCTGCAGAGGCTGGGGAAGGACCGCGGTGCAGTTTAGTGAATTAACTCGCACGCTCTTCCCGCGTGCCCGTGCCTGGGGAATCTGAACTCATCCCTCAGAAAGCTGACTGCAAATCGATCGGCTCAGAGAGATGTAAAGAGCTTGCTGGGGAAATGCAGGCGGGCAGCTCCAGCCCGGGCTGCTTACAGTATGACAACAGCCGCCTGCATTTCCACTAATTCAGTTGTCTCCAGGGCATTCGTGGTGAGCAGGTCCAGGAAAGATACTTTTTTAATATTGCAGCTGCAGAAATGACTGCCGTGGGAGGCATGGCACAAGGTGACTGCTAACTAGGCGCTGTCGGCACTCTGATTCACGGGTGCCCATCCATGCGTGCCGGCTTACAAAAACACCAAGTGAGGCTGTCAATGCCTTGCAGAAAACAAGCACTGTTTATCAGTTCTGCAAACTAAAATGTCTTTCCTTGCATGATTCCCGAGAGAATGACCATTTTCTTAATAAAAAAGCCAGTGGAAGTAGCCGCTCCAGTTGCCTCCATCACTCACCTGCAGCGGGGCTGATTCCAGCAGCGAGTGTGGTGGTCACCCAGGCTCTCTCCCTGCTCTGTGTTCTCTGAAACTCTAAATACACTTTCCGTGTCTCTCATGAGATGTCGTGTTATCTCTGCTCTACCCATCTACCCCTCAGCTGGCCGCCAACCAAAGCCCTGCTTTTGCTCCTCGTTGTGCCGGCCCTACACACCGTTTGTGACTGAAGTGTCCTGTCCACATCACGCTGCTTGGGGTTTTTTTTAACCAGAGGAGCTTTCTATTCAGAAATCGATGACCTGAGTTTATGAAATCTGTGTGATATCTGACAGGGAAGATACTCTGCCGTGGAGACAGGACTGGGGTGCAGTCTTGGTCTGCTGAGTGCAGTTCTGAAGATGCATGGTTTTTTCCTCTGCTTTTTTCCTTTCTTCCATTTCTCTCATAACCATCTTGCTATGAAGGAGGTGAGAACTGATATTAAAAAATACTCTGCAATGGGATGCAAAAGTTGCATCCTTCCGGTTCGGCCCAAGATTTAAACACATGTGGGTTAATTGTGGAAGCCTTAAACACCGTGGGTTAACTGTGGACAATGCAGTTGATGAGGGCTGGTGGTTCTGCACAAGGTCCCCAGATGCACGAGGAACTGGTCTCAGGAGAGCCATGAAGTTTCTCTGTATTTCTTGCTCTCGTAAAACAGACTTGTTTCTGGATTCTCAGAGGGACAAAGTTAAAGTTCATTTGGATTTGACTGATGCTTTGCAGTCTTTTGGTGAAACACTGTGAGAGCAAAAAGCTGCTGTTACAAGTGGCCAGAGCTGGAAGTGGATCTGTGGGGCTTCCCTAGGGTGCGCTGGAGTGGTGGCAGTTGCTGCTGGCCAAGGGGCTCAAGCTGTTGAGTTTCCTCCAGTGTCACAGCAGAGTGGTGCCAAGGAGGAGGAAGAGGAGGAGGACTGCCTGCTTCCCTCAGCTGTTCTGTTACCTCTCACTGATGTGTCTGCCCAGGGCAAAGAAATTGAAATGTTTTTACCCTCCCCTCTCTTTCAGTGTGGGATGAACTGATTTTTCTCTAGGCTGAAGATCAAACATAGATCCCTAGTTCCTACTAACAAGGGTCAATAAAAAAGGGTTGAATTTATTTGGAGTTCACTGAAGTAACATCTCCACACAGTACTTCTGGTGATCAGGCTAAAATACAAGGAGTCTGGGTTAGTGTCAGCATGTTATATCTGGGTATTTTGGGGTCTATAAGCACAGGACCAGCTGGGGCAGGGGGGACGTGACATCTAACAGGCAGCACTTGACACCCTGCTCTGGGGGCTGGCAAAGCGTTGGTCCAGCAGTGTCCACCTCCCTGCATCGTCCCTGCAACTCTGCCCCAATGCAAAGCCTGGAAAGGAAGCAGGTGGCCGTGGGCTGCCTCGTGTGTCCGAGGGATGCGGCACACGGCATGAAGGAAACACAAGAAATACCCCTGGAGCTGTCCTGAGTCTCCAAGAAAAGAACAGTCTGATGTTGCAATTTTCCTGCTGTCTGGTCAAACAACCAAACAGCTCCAGGAAGTGTGTTAACATCACCCAACAGCGAGTAGCTACTCAAGACCTGGAGTCAATGAATCTTCTCCTGGTGACAGCTCTTCCTCTGCGTGAGGAATGGCACTGCTGGGCTGCTGCTGGAGAGGCTGCAGACGTGAACGAGGGCATCTTCCAGATGCTGAAAACAATCAAACGCTACCTGACAAGGAATGTAATCTTTTGGTGACTTGCCCAATGCATTACTTTATATTGATCTCTCGGCAGAAAAAAAATCCAGAGCAAACCATAGTGAAATTCAGGGAGCCTGCTCTTTTTGAGTGATTTCCTGGCCACACTGAACAGTATTGACTTGCAAGAGGGGTTTTGTTTAGATTTTTATTGACTTCTAGATAGAGGCTTATGATGAGGACTGAGTTCACTCTCTGGAGAACCTGGGTCTGACAGCAAGCCCTCCTTACCCGGGGGATGTGCGGCTGCCGCACACCCAGGCAGGCTCACTCACCCCGAGATGGTCCTAAACGGACACAGATTTCTCTCAAAAGGTTGATGATTTTGGTGACCTGTGATCACCAACCAGACCAGGTGATTCTGTGCTCCAGGGAAACTGCTTCTCTTTCTTTCCTTGCTCCCTCCCCAGCAATTTTCAAACCAATATAAGCAGTGAGAAGAGAGTGGTAGGAAGACTCTGGAGTTGCATCAGCAGAAGGAAAGGTTTCGAGTTTTTTTTTCCCTGTAAATATGTGGATGTCTGTGTGTGCTTTTGCCTCGCTCCAAGCTCTGCCTTCTGCCTTCAGGAGGGTAAAAGGTTTAAGTCGATCCCATTAGCGCAGCGTATGTAAAGATAAACCCTTTCCATGCTGAGCATTGGCCGATAAGGAAGAAAATACTACAGAAGGTTGCCAGATCTCTAGGCAGCGTGGACATGGGTGTCAGTGAAATAACAGGGGAAAACGGCTCTTCACTTTCACTGAGGAGCACTGTCTGTGTGTCCCCGTGCCCCTGATTTTGGCAGGGTTTCAGGGATGAGGCAGGTGCTGATGGAGGGTAGGTGCCTCTCCCTGTTAGGAAAGCAGAGGGCTTATCTTGCTGCTGCTGCTGCTGAGCTAATTAGTAGGGCTGAGGCACTGCAGGGAGAGATACTCAAGCCTGAGTGTTAGGAATTGGAAAGGTTTTCAGCAAGACACTTTTAAAAGAGTGTGTTCACTGAGAATCTCCTCTTTAAAGGCTGGGAAAGCACTCAAAGAAGCTCTGCCATCCTTCAAAAGTTCTTCAGAAAGATCATCAAAGTTTACAGCTCTGCTATTGCACAGGCTGTCTTGTCCTCTGCTCTTTAGTTTGTCCCTGGCTCCTGGCATCAGAGGCAGTCCCAGATAATGTTTTGCTCCAAAGACAGTGTTTCAGTTCCTACACAGAGATTTAAAATGCTTTATGTATTTTCTGTTTCCTGATGCAATTAGTTATTATCACGAGAGTTTATAAATGACTTGGGTAGGTCATAGGCAGTATATGGAAAATAAGTCATCTTCTCTTTTACTTTATGATTTTTCAAAGGAATACTTTTTAATAGCTTCTTAGTTTTTCTTATTTAGTTTGGGGGTTTTTTTTCTCTCACTTTTTTTTTTTCTTTCTTTTTTTTTTTTTTTTTTTTTTTTTTTTCCTAATCTACCTTGCAATATGGAATAAGGATGCTTTGGGGTGGAAGAGTGGAAAGGTGTCTTGTTGCGGACTTCAAACAAATTCTGCCATGAGTAAATCCATATCAAATTCACATAAAATTGGGTTGGCTAGCATGCTTTTGATGTTCTCGAATTGCTGCACAAAAATGCTCAAAAGAGATTATTTATTAAGATTTTCAGTTCACTTGGGCATTTCTTTAAACAAATACAAATGTTTCATCTTCAGCGAGCCCTGGCTAGTGACAAGTATCTCTGTCTTCTGATATAAAAAAGATCGATTGGTGCCTTTCTTGTCAATGACATTCAGATCACCTTCAGCTTTCCAGCAAAGCTGTTGTCCTCAGGTGTTCCCTAATACTGGTGGGGAAGGTGGCTTGGTTTGTACCAGTTCCACCACCTCCCATGGAGCCAAGGACACATGGATTCAGCAGCTGGGGCTGTAAGAGTCACTGAACTGATTTTTCACTTTCTGGCAGACAGGTGTGGAGGTGCTGCTGGAGAAGAGATGAAGGCACCTCACAGGTGTTTGCCTTCTGACCACTTATCATTTTATTGATGTAAAAAGGAATAAGAGAGTGGGTTTGCTTTGCTTTTTCTGTGTGCTGAAGGGAGAACTGAGACAATTTTGATGATTCTTCTGGTGTGTCATGGGGACCAAGGGGTCCTGCTCCACTGGCTACTCCTGGTCCTGTCTTTGCTGCTGATAACACTGGGGAAGAGTCCAGTAAAAGCACATATAGGACTGGGAATCCCTTGATTTTGTGAGCCTTTATGCCCATATTTAATACATAGTGTCTGCCACTGGGCACGGTCTCCTACATTAAGCCTCTGAAACATGGATCTGCAGCTCCAGCAGCAGGGTGGCAACAGCTCCCCATGAGATGTCCCCAGGGAGCTGGTGCCCGGCTCCCACCAGCATCCCCCATCCCCTGTGGGCTTTGGGGTGGCTTGTTTTCCAGCTGGCTGTGCTGCTCTTGTGCTATTACATGGTCCCTTGCCTCTGAGCTTGAGTTATTGCCTACATGCATGAGTAGAGCCTTCGGAAAAAAACTAAGCGTGTAATTAAGAGAGTCAGTATATTTTATGGGGATAGTGACTAAAGGAAACAGCTTTTCACTTTAGTAATTGTGAGCGCCTGTCAAAAGAGATTTGTGGCAAAGGGAGGTCAGTTGGGAAGGGAGCTGCTGCTGGAGAAACATGGACTTCCTTCTCCACTGGGTAGACTTGTGTCCATCAGAATCGTGACTTTTAACAGATGCCATGCATACGTGTGGGCTTGGCTCTCTCGGGGCGTGCGCTGCAGAGACCAAAGAGCCCCTAAACCCAAACCCCACAGACCTCACTGAGGAGAGGCAGAGCAGCAGCAGCAGGTTCTGCAGCACCAAAAGTTTTGCTGCTAGCTCTTAAACTTCGTGTGAGGACAAATCTCTACCACTCGGAGTCGTGGGCAGAGAATCCCGTGGGCCACAGGAAAGTGGGATTGACTGTGGCATGGCCCACCCAGGTACCTGGTGATGGGAGGAGGAGTAAGGAGGAAAGTCAAAGCATCGTTGGTGTGGTCTCAGTTAAGTTCACATCTGACAGCAACATAGTGCAGAAAGTCCGACACCATTCCCTGCTCCTCTCCTTGTATAAAGGGCTCCATTGTCAGTCTTGTTTCAGTGCCCACATTTCTGTTTCTGCTGGCGGTTTTCTCTGAAACGCCCTGAGGTGTTTTTAGTAAGGCTGATTTTGATGTCATTTTCTAGGGGTGCGTTGCACCAGAGGATGGCTGGAGAGCAGAGATCCTGGTATCTGCTAGCTGCTCTCAGGAGCTTGCGGTTTCAGATCTTCTGGAACAACTTCTGGTTCTGAAGTTGGATTTTCAGTACTCTGCAGTATTTCTCTCTCCTGTGTACATTAACATCAAGTGTTTTATAGTCGTAAGCTCTTTGTATTTGTCTTTAAACAAACAAATTGGCTAATTTAGCAATGAAAGAGGTGAAGATGCTTTTAGATCTCCTTGCGAAAGCCATGCGTAAACAAGATGCAGTGATTAATTTGAACACAAAAGTGTTTATTCTTGAGCTGATTTGCTGACATCTATATGCAATAGCAACGTAGATACACAGATAAAGAGAGTAAAATGAGTTTTTTACTGAAATGTTTGGGTTGTTAAGCTCTGCAAATACTTAAAGAACTGGCTTATTAATGTATCTTTCTTGTTTTCCAGTAAGTCATTAGTCGCTTAAGTGAAGTTGTTCATGCCAGTTTTCCCTTTCATTAACTATTCATGTTTACTAATGGAAATTGTCTTGACAAATTGGTCAAACTGAGCAACTTATGTATTTATGCCATAGACTAAAAAAAGTTGCTTTGGAACTCCCAGTGAGTTGAAGTAATGCTTAAAATCATTAACACTTCATTGATTTTATAATTAAAAAATCCCTGGAATAAATAGAGCATCCTTTTATACACAGCATAGCTGTTTATCTCAGTGCTTAGCACTAACATTCATATTTTTTCCCCTGAAAATATCCATGAACGTCTACTGATGCTTTCTATTGCCAAGCCTTAGGATTCACTCTCCTCCCCAGCAGCTTTCACTGGTGACAGTTACAGTCGTTATCTTCAAGAGGCACTTCATTTTTTTTTTGGTCACCCACCCAAGTGTGGTGGGGCTGAGGGAACAATGAAGGGCACAACCCTGAAAGACCCAAACTGGCCATTAATGACTGTTGGGTGAGGACAGAAAATCTGCCCTGGGACTCTGTGAGCCCCTGGGCGGGGATGTGCTGCGAGTAGTCTACTGGGAATAATTACACTGGAAAACCAACTGCCTGAGCTCAGGCAAAATTAACGCCACCCCAGGCAACAGTAACAAGTATTAATTAATAGATCTCTATCTCCTCGAAGCATGATTATGTGGCCAAAGGCTTATGATAAAGTCAAATGGGGGTAATTTTTCACGGAGACTAATTTAGCCCATTAACCAATAACTAATAGCTCATAACTAGTTTCATGAAGCTTAGTATTTCAATTCTCTGCCCCAAAGCATGGCTGCTAGGGTGTCTCAGGGAAAGAGGAGATCTTTTAAACATAGACATCACTTTCCTTTTGGTGATAATCATGCTGTTACTGAAAACAAAATAACTAAAATCTTTAAATGTAAGTGCTACAGTGTGCTCGTGCAAATGCCCAGGCAGATGTTTACAGCTGTGCTCTGTGCACCTTTCCCGTGCAGAAGGTGAGGATGTCCTGCCTTGGCAGGCAGCAGCTGCTGGTGCTCTTGTTTCATTGAGCCCTGAATACTTTTTTTTAATTTATCTTTAAAATTATGTATTTCCCAGTGATCTGGAGCAAACACGCTGCACTTGTGAGCCTCGCTCTGTGACCCCTCGACAGCTCAGACCCAGGAGCACAGTAAAAGTACATGGTGAAGCCCAAACAGTGAGAGGACAGAAGGTGTTTAACTCGCCAACTTCATATTTCTTGGGATAATGAGAGCCTTCTGTTGCCTCAATATCAATCTATTCTATCTTCTAATTACTTCTCATCTGCCTATAAAATATATTCCAGTATAGAGCAGAGTATAAAATACATCCTAGCTCTTGGAGCAGCAGCAAAGCCCCACTTGCAGAAGATTGTAATGAACCATCCCAGAAGCGTTTGAACAGATCGTTAGTTTTTAGGGGTCCAGGAGCTGTTGGGCCATGTTGCAGACACGACCCCTGGCCGCAGCCACTGTGGTGGGACAACGTGCCGCTCCAGCCCATCCCACCGAGCAGCACTGCTTTTCCACCCTTAGCATCACGCGGGGAGGGAGCGGGGCCTGATTCAAACACTGACGACACAGCAGAGCTGGCAGCGCTGGGTGGACAGCTGGACTTGAGGGTCTTTTCCAACCCAAACGATGCTACGAGTCCATGAAAAGAAGAGCATTTTGGTTACGTTTGCTGCCAAGCCACGTGTGCAGCTTTGCCCAGGGAGACCCCGTGCAGCTTGCGGGTTCACGCCGTGCTTTGGAATCGCTCCCCCCGCCCGGAGCCAGCCTGGAGCATCGTGTGGGTCTGCTGCTGCACAAGGCCGTCGTTGAACAAGGGGGAGCTGAGGATACAGACCCCACATGGCACTTGGTAGTTTACTGCTGGTGATGTACAACCTGCAAACAGCAGTCCCAGAGTTTCCCGTGTTAGCAGAAATGTCAGGCGCGTTTCGGCAGCGCTAACAGCCAGCGACACGGCCACGTGCCGCAGCTGCCCAGATGGCCACGCCATGCACGTGGCAAACGGCAGGAAATGGTTTCTGAAAAAAATTGACTTTGATTCTGTATAACATACAATTGCAGGGCAAAGCAATTAGCAGTAGAGACGGATGCATATTGTTTAAAATATATTCACAGTTATTGGATCAAATAGAAAACATAAATTTGCTTTCTGGCATATGGGGTTTTTTTTTTTCTTTTTTTATATTTTCCATTTGAATTACGTTTTCTTTCCAGCACTTTGAAGCACAGCTGTCATGCTTTTGTAACATCGCTTCACTCCTGGAATAGAAATACTCTGAGGTGATATTTTGAGCGGCCACATGCCACAAATAATTTACAGTTAAGGTGGCTTGTCTGTGAACAACTCACCTGAGAAGAAATCTCATGGAATGTTTGCTAAAAAGAATTATCCACATGCACCCATAGCAATCACATTCTATTAGTGGGTAATTAAAAAAGAAAAAGGGGTTAAAAATTAGTTGAATAAATGGTTCGCTGAGTAATTTGCATAAGATCTAATTGCCTCAGCAGTCTCTTGTAATATCCCGGACAAAATTCACAGGATAGTACATCAGAAATGAAAAGCTGGTTGGAGAGTGATGAAAATCCCCACTTTACCGATTCCGCTGTGCTCCGTGGCTGAGGGTCGGCAGTTTGCTGACAGACCTTGACTGTGACCGGGTCCCCCTCCCTGGGCGGGCACTGCCGCAGAGCTGCCAACACGCAGGAGATTGTTCCAGCAAACAGCTCGAGGCTTGATGTCCTCTGTAATGTGGCGGATGCCTGCAGCTTGGATTTCTCACAGGCACGCACATTGGCTCAGGTATTTATTTATTATTTTGGACAATGGGGAAGGGTAAAAAATTTTAAAACACACTATTGAGTGAAAAATGGGAGTTGTACGGGAAAAACCTGCTGCAGATGTTCCCTCTGTTTTGAAATGATGTTTTTCAGCTATTTTACTTCTCTATCTGCGACCTGCAGAAGCTTGTTGGCACGCGGTTCCCAGAGGAGGAACGCTGGCCGCCGGCCGGTCTCGCGGGTACGTCAGCGTGTTCGTAGCACAGCCCTTCGCGTCCCAACAGGAGAGCAGCTGCGGGGCGGCGGGTTGGCCTGCCTGCACCTACCCAGCCAAAGCTGGGCTTTGCTGCTTGTTTTATCAACTGCAAATAGGCAAGGTAATGTGGAATTCACAACCTACAGATGGGGAAAAAGTGATTTAGAGAGGCTTCTTTTTAGTTAAAAATCATCAAGGAGGCAACAAACAACCTGTCACGTATCTGCGGAGAGAAAGAGAGGAATTATCCTACTGCAGAGAAGTGCTTAAATACCCCTAACTCATTTTTCTTTCCTTTCCTCTAATGATTTGAGAGACTTCTCGATCTAGATTCGTTGACAGAGGTCTAATGGAGATTCACAACTTTTCGGAGGCTGTTGGCTCTGGCTGTGCAACGCACGTGGGAAGATTGCCAAGATAAAAATGTCAAAATTAAGCACAGCATTAAGCTTTCATTTCTGGTACTTTATAACTGGATTCATCAGGATTTAGCCTTTTTGATCGAGCCAGAAGGCTCAAGATCCCACAAGACTCAATACAATTTTACCAACCGAATACTTGTCTGCGTCCTATTTCCTCATCTCGTGCATAATCCCACGGTTTGTCTCTGCTTTTGTCTTTCTGCAGCTTTTGCCAATTTTTAGAGAAAGGACTTCGCTAAGTTCAGCTTAACTAGAACAATTCTTAAATAAAATTTGTTCTGGATGGAAATGTGTCCCGGTTCAAAATCCAGGAAGATTTTTATCCAGATTTTCTCATCTTTGATGACTTTTTCCTTTCAAAAGGGGGAAATCTTTCCTTGGAAGAGATGGGACAGCCAAAGCAGAGGTTCCACACTGTGGAGGAGTCCATGTTAGGAAGCTGGGGAGGTGAAAGTAGATGGCTACTCGAAGCTCAGTGGTGTAACCAAGTTAGGATGCTAATTGTCTGCGCTTTCCTGTCAATGTTCTGCATGGTGCAAAGAATAAAATCTTTGGCAAGCAGAGTGCTTACTTTAGTGTCAGGTCACGTGTGGAAAAACTAGAGGGCTGCCCTGATCCTAAACCATGACACTTGGGGTGACTTAGATCACCTAAATTAGGCATCTGCTCCCTCTCTCCTGACCCTGTAAAGACCCTAATGATATCAGCCTCCTACTTTAAGCAATTAAGGGTAAAATTCTGGCCCTAATGATGCTGAGTTTTGCCATTTGTATTATTTAAAGGAAGGAGCTGAAGAGGTGCAGGATTGGTGGAGAATAAATTAAGGAGGTTCAGGGATGATTATGGTGGGTGTTTTGTTTCCTACTAAAAGTCACCTTACCGAGGGCTGTGTTGACTCTTCCATGAAGCCCCCATGGGGCAGTGGCTGGGAAGGGGCTGGGGGCCGGGCTCTGCTGGCACTGCCAGAGGCCAGCAGTGAGGCTTCTGTGGATGCTGCCCTGAGACTTGGGGGCTTGCACACTCCATTTGAACACTGTCTCAAGAAACATCACTTTTATTGCTTCACTCTAAGCCTGAGCTTTTTTATAAGTTCTTTTGTGGTTTTGCCTCATAAACAAAAAGCGGTCTGAGCTCAGTGCGGCCGCAGCTGTGGTTTGTGAGGCCATGCAGAGCAGTCTGCCCACAACTTTAGCTGCCCCTACCTGAGCAGACTCTGACCCAGAAGCTACACAGGGACACCATAAGGCATCCAATCTCACATTCTGACCCGTACTAGGCTTTTATTTTGTATGAAATGACCTGAATTGCATCGCGAGCCGATTAGTTTGGTACCATTTCTGGACCCGAGTGAGCACGCCCAGCTGTGCTTTGGCTCATGGCACCATCGCTCCAGCTGCCCCTCGAGACTCAGTGCCCCCCACGTGGACAATTACGGAAGGCACTACAGCAGGGGGCAGGTGAACGAAAGGCCAAATAGCCTGTGAAAGCCCAAGCTGAGCAAGCAACCCCCATGATCAATCCAAGCAGAGAAAGAAGCCTGCGGAGGGTGGGTGGCTCGTCCAGATCCCGGGTCTCCTAGGAGATGAAAGGCCTTTCAGAGATGGCCAACCGCTTGGGTCCCTTGCTGAGCTAAAATCACTTTCCCTGCCAGTCCCCAGCTGCTCCAGGCTTGTCCTTGGCTCCGTGATAATGGCCACGCATTCAACCAGAATGGCCACGGCCTCCCCTCCTGCAGGGGCTTTGCTGCCTCGGAACTGGGTCTGAGCTGGAGTATGATTATCAGACAGCTCACATCATGCTCCATTGATTACTCTTCCCTGCTGACTAGAGGAGTTAATCTACTTCAACAGTGACATGATCAACATTTAACTTCAGATCTTAAAAAAGAAAGAAAGAAAAAAGAGAGTACAGAATAAGGAATGGGAAATTTCTCCCTAGATTAAGCCACTAAATGTCAAAGTTATGTAAGAACTTTATCTGGAGTAAATCAAGATCAAAACGATACAAAATTTCTCAAATGCCATCTGCTTTAAATTCAGTTGGTGCTTGCAGTCATCCAAAGCTAATGTTTCTGGGCAGCTCAGGTACTCAGAGTGTGTTGCTTTGTTATTAAACAGAGGTAGGTACCAGTCTGGAAGGGGTGGGCTGCACTTGAACAAATCCCACTTGGCCGCTGGGCTCCCTGCAGCAGTTGGCGCAGTGTGGCGCGGGGGTAGGCACGTATGTCACAGCCTTTCCTACACGTATGGCAATAAATTATCTATTTAGCCCTAAAACTTCGGAACTTGACACTCAAATCTGGCTTCATTCTGCAGTTCTTAGTGTCAAACGTGGGACTAGATGGGACCAGGTGCCATATCCAATTTTTGCTGGATCTTCCCTTAGCTATGTACTCCCCTGCGCCTGCCCCGGCGCTCCCCGTGTGCGCAGGGACACACGCACCCAACGGTGCCGTGCTCGGACTCCCAGCTGCTCCAAACTGCACAATACAAGTAAACATAAAAACCAGCACCACATCTCAATGCTGTTTCGAGCACGACTCACAAACCCCTGAACCTCTCGCTGCCAGCTGTCCCTTTCAGAGTGCTGTGTAGTCCTTGGGATGGAAACGGGCACTTGTCTGGCGAGTGGTATGTAGCTCTGCTGGATGATTTCCTGTCATTTAGGATTTCCCATAGCTCTGCTATTAGCTTTTAAGAGTCTTAGCAGTTTACTTGGAGTGCAAGCCCTGAGTGTGCCAGAATGCGTCCTTAAATATGCATATATGCTGAGGAAAAGAGAGTTTTTACGTGTGTTTTAGGACTATAAGTGATGGGTTAGGGAATAAGGTTGAGGTTGTGGCTGAAGAGGACCTGGGGAGGTGGTTCCCTCTGTGGGGCTGAGCCCAGTGTCCTCCTGGGCTTGGAGAACACCGTGGATGGTGATGACTCCTCCGGGCTGCGGCCACGCCGGGCTCGGTGTTGGCATCACCGGGGGAGCCGGATGGGACAGCGGGGGCTGCTCCGTGCCAGACTGTAACACAAAAGGTGAGAATTCACTTTTTACCTTGACTGATCATTAAAAAGATTCCCCAAATTTTCCAACCTAAAGAATTTTTTTTTAATATAAAGTTATAAATTTTTATTTTACTTTATTGATTTGTTTGATTTTGTGCTGAGCCCAGCTCTATACATCACATTTGGTGAAATGGGTGTTCTATATGCTGTATATCTATACAAATGCAACAGACATTCTATAATATTCCCAGACAGGGGTTAGCACTGTCTCCTCTACATTAGGTTCCCCTGAGTTTTGTTTTAGTTTGTATTGTTTGTTTTATTTTATATTGTTTTTGTTTTGTCTTTTGAGATGATAAGATGATCTTTCGTTTCCTAACATAGTTGTATGTAGCAGCGATTATATTTTGACTAACACAGTTGTCAGGAAGCCGTTGGTAGTCGCTTGACCGTGAACTATATTCAGAACGCAGGCTGGCACTGATCTGGGGGTAACCCAACTGACCACGTGCACCCGGCAGTGCGATGACTGATGATTTTCATACCTACAGCCTTGCACAAATAAGTGATGCTGCTCGTCATAAAGCATTATTGAAATTTGCAGCAGAAATGCTCCTCGCTGCAGGGAATTTGCTTTATGGCTTGAGAAGAGTGGTACCTATTTCAGTGCCTATAGTAACGGCTGCCGCTTCCCTGTGCTTAAAGATCATTATGCAGTGCTCTTTCACTCAGCATAACTTTTATGTCTAGCAAATTAAATTCCTGGGCAAAATAATTACATGTAAATGCTGCTGGGCTGTTATTCACAAGGGGCCAATTTTGTAGCCATTTGTTGGCATTTGAAATGTCAAATTTATTGCACTGTAACATATGCGACACACAGTTCAGAAACAGAACATGAAAGGCTCTGATCCAGTCTGCAGATGTACATTTTGAAGATAGCTGGACATCAGAGAGGAGAAATAAATTATCCAAGTAAAGCCAAATGAGTACTTTATTTCAAATGTACTTTGTGCCCCCCATATGTCCCTGGGTTCCCGGTGGCACGTGCTGCAGCCCCAGAGCCTCGTGCTCCACGCTGAGCAACTGTTTTTCTGAGTGTATTTTTCGTCTGGAAGCCTGCGAGGCAGGTTTGGTGTTCCCGTAATCGCAGCCTAATGTCTGACTGGTTATTGCTATCGATGGGCTAATGAATGATTTTATATGCAGTTTTTCATTCAGCACCTAGCATAAGGAACATGATGTGAAATACTGGTACACCCAGTGCGGCAGTGCCATTGTTTTGAGAACCTTTAATATCCCTCTTTCTTGCAGTTGGAAATTTCACAGGCATGTACCCAGTTTTCTGGGTATCTGGCTCTATTTTGAACCTCCACTTCAGGAAATACAGTCATTATCTTTCCCTCAGTTTAGCCTCTGCTGCTCTTGTCGTGGTGTGTACGCCCAGAAAAGGTGAATTCCTGCCTTGTTTGAATTTTATTTAAATTGTTCCACCCTGCTGTATGGAAAGCAAAGCTTGAGAGATACAAGGGGAGCTGGCAAAACTTCCTTGTACAGTGTTCACACAATATCATTTTGCACAGTGTATGTTATGCAGGTACTAGTACACATGCATACAATATACACTAGTTAGGGGTATTAGGAGTTTTACCTCTATAAATACGGAGGCTTACTGGGTGATTACCCTGAGCTGGCCATCAGTGAGACTCTCCAGCAGTGTGTTAGTCCTGGGGATTGTCAGACGTGGCCTTCACAGTCCCTTGGAGGTTTTTGTTGAGTTTCCTGAGGTAACTCACCAGTTTCTTTGCTCCTGCAAACTTCTGGGCAGGCGCTGGATGCCGAGATGCTCCCCTGTCGCTGTGTAGTTACCCCTCTGGTTCCAGCAGCCAGTGGCAGCTGGTCCATGGGGTGCACGAGGATCTAGGGCCGTGGCATCCCCAGACCCACCAGGTTACGGGGCACCTGGTACAGAGACACATCCCCAGGCTGTGTGTCCCGAGTGAAGAGTGGCAGCTGCCCCACAGGCAGGCTGTTCATCCGCTCCTGCACGGGAGGGAGGGGGTGCCAGGTGTAAATTGAGATTAAAGAGCTGTGTATATTCTTGCACATCAAGCATCTTGCTTGATGCTGTCTTCCCATAAAGTTTTTGTTAACAGGGACACCCACGCGCTCTTGCTTTCTCTCATGGTGCTCCTGGAAAAACAATCAACATAAAACCCTGTCGTCTTCTCGTACGGCAGATGACTAATGAGTTGTAATTGCTCCCCAACCCTACAGGAAAGTAACTTCATGAGGAGTTAAGGATTATCTAGCTGTATGTCCCTGGGAGGTTATTATTCTGGGAAATTAATTTAATTAGTTTGGACCTATTAGAAATAAAGAGGGAGAGCTGAAGATTGTCAGGGCAGAGACAGAGCAATATGCTTTTTAAAAAATTGTAAAGGCTCTGAGTGAAATGGGTAATTTTATGTTAACAAAATTGCTTCTTTCTCCTTTGGGGCTTAATTGTTCCGAAAATAAAATTCTATGTTTAAAGTGTTGGGGTTTTTTTAAGCAAACAGCTTTATCCTCCTCTCTTCCTGAACAAGGTGTGTGTAGATGGAGATGCAGGTGACCCGCGTGCTGTCTGCTGGCTCTGCCCGGGGTGTGCATTGTCCCCTCCTGGGACCTGTCCCTAGCCATGGCCAGGAGCAGAGGCAGAGAGGAGAAACAGGGCAGATCTCTCTGACATTCCCCCAAATACTCACCCACCTCTGACTGGCTTCAGCTCCTGAAATCTGCAGAGCAAGACAAATCTTTTGTGTTTAGTGTCACTTAATGGATTTCATTGCATGGCTTTTGTCCAGTCCCCTTTACTGTTTATTAATATAAAATCTAACTGTGCTTTTCAATGGCTGTGTTGGAATAAAGCAATTTGTTGCAGTGTTAGATAACAAGTTTAGTGTCTAATGAGTATGGTTTCTCATCCAGGCAGGAGCAGCGCTGTTCCCCCAGGGTGTGTTTCGCTAGCAAGTCATGTTGATTGATGATAGAGAAATTTTACAAATATTTGTTAAATTTGCTTCAGCCTGGAAGATTGTAGCACTGGGGGGCACCCAGCACTGCTGGCTGTGCAGCCCTGCAGGGTTTCGGGGGAGGCTGCTCCCCTTGTCCACTGCCAGCAGACACCACAGCCTGCTGGAAGTGGCAACGGCCACAGAGATCCCTGCCGCAGGACACCCCTTCCCTAAGGCAGCGGTGGGTGAAGAACGTGTCTCTCCATGGTCACCGAAGATGCAATTTGGAGTAGTTTTAGATGTATGGAGGAATGTTGTGCCTTACTAATGAAGGAATGCAGTGCTTTTGCTCATCCATGAAGGGTGTTGGGAAAATAGTGAAAAATATTATTCGTAATTATTTTTAAAGCATATGTATCTGTGACATAGCGTATGTTCCCACAGAAGAATGCTCAGCAAAATAGCAGGAAATGCTGCTGGTGGTGAATTTCCCCACAACACCGATCCATGAAAGATCTCCTCTTTGAGGGAAGTGGAGCTGATGGGATTCCACTGTCCATGGGGAGATGCCCTGCCCTGAGGTAAACCCCACACCCTGGAAAATGGTAGAGCTTTGCCAAAGTACTTCTGCTTGTGACATGGCATTTTCCATTTTGGCCGAACTGAAGGCCAGTGTTGTCACATCATGTGCCCAGCTGCGCGGTCAGCAGGGCTCCCCTCCTGCCCATGTCCAGCCCTGTGCTGCTCCCCGAGCAGATGAGCAGGGGGTGAAGGGGCTGGTACCCACCCGGCTCCATGGACCCGCAGCTCAGCCCTGTGCGGAGCCTGGCCCCTGCGAGCCCTGCCCTCCGGAGATGAGTCCCCTGCAAACCAGGTCAAAAGAGGATGGAGGCGGGATCCCTTTGTGGCATCCCACTCACTGGGGATGGCTGGTTGGTGAAACCAGCTCAGTTTTGTACTTTGTGGAAGGCAACATCCATTTTCATCCTCTGTGAACAACGAGGAGGAGAACTCGTGCAAACGCGGACTGCGGAGGGCCAGGGTGCTCAGGTCGAGTGCTAATTGTGCCAAGAAAATAACAAGTTTTGGGGCTGTTTACGTTTCTGGCAGGAGATTTATGCAGCGTGCTCAGGAGGGGTTTATCTCATCGAGGGGGGAGATAGGCCCTGAAATGGATTTTCATGCTCAGAGCTTCCAAACACAAGCACTGTGCAGCTTTCTGTTTGTTTTGCAAATCCTTATCATCCCACAGCTATTGCTTGTGAAGTGGAGCAAAAAATGAATCCCAGAGAGGACTGGGTGGTAGGACTCTGGGTTCACTCCTGGCTTCACCGCTTTGTTGTTCTGGATGGACACGTGCATGCATCAGCAACCCCCTCCGAAACGGGTATCTACAGGGAGTAATTAGTTCACAAGTTTAGCCTTCTAGGAGCTAGGCACATTGCACATCTCCTCTGTGTGAGTTGTTTCTAGATAGCTGGCTCTTGCAGTCTTCAAAATTATTCCGTGTCTCCATATTTTATTTATTTGGTAACAGAATTGTAATTTGCTTTGACTTAAAATTTAAGACAGAATAGTAAAAAGCCCTCAGCCTCTAACTTTTGAGAAGTGGTAACAAAGCTCAGCTGTTAAAATCAGTGGGGGGGAGGGGGTTGTGTGAATGAAGGTAACTTGCTATCCAGGGCACCCTTATCTAATTGCTGCCAAAGAGCTCCAGCTGCTGTAGGCTGG
This sequence comes from Todiramphus chloris collaris, assembly GCA_025345505.1. Classification (NCBI taxonomy): domain Eukaryota; kingdom Metazoa; phylum Chordata; class Aves; order Coraciiformes; family Alcedinidae; genus Todiramphus; species Todiramphus chloris. Next base: position 4,484,705 of record JANVCC010000135.1, on the reverse strand, counting down.
GTCTCTGAATGAAGCATAAAAGGAAGCTCTTAACTGACATTGGCAAAGCCTGTGGAATGCTGTGGGGTGCTGGTGGAGGGTCCTCTTCCTGACTGTGAGCCCCCAGCCTGGTTCTGTGGGGTGTTGCTGTGACTCTGGTGCTGCCTGGCTGGGCTCTGCAGACCTCCTGTCTTGCAGCCTCATTTGGCTTTGCCTCTGCTCCCACTGCTGCTCTTGGACAGAGAAATAACAAGAGGTATGAGTTGTTCTTCTTTCCTCTCCTTTTGTGTGTGTGCTGACAGCAGGAGAGACCAGAAAAGAGCATTTGCAGAGCCTGCACGGGCTGTGCTGGTAGAGAGCTCAGGTCTTGGAACTGAAGACTCTGCAATTATAAACGTAATATAAAAGTGGAAATAACAAAACACACATTCAAAGCGAGCATTTGCTCTGTGAGGGTTTGGGTTTTGCTTTTCTCAGAGTGGGTATTCCCTTCAAGTTGTTTCTCTGATGTGTTGGATGAGTTTCTTTTTGTAGGTAATTGAATCAAAACAATACAATTTTGCAAGCAGTTTGAGCCCCGCTGTATGTCATTCTTGTCTGGAAGTCTGCTGGAATGCTTTTCCTGTCTCTGTTTATTGCCTTCCCCCTCTCACACAGGCTGCTGCCTGCCCAGAGCGGCCGTGTCCTCCTTTCAGCCTCCTCGTGCCCCTCTCCATGGCTGGGAGGAAACACAGCACTGCTGGGTGAAATTATTCAAATATTGTGTGTTAGGATGTTCTTCTATGTACAGTTCATGGGTGTTTTGGGAAGAATGCATTTAGTGGGGGAAAGCAGAGGGTTGTCTGCTCCCTCAGCTAATGAGTTGTACCCTTCGTTAGGAAAAGCAAGAAGCTGAGCTTCAGGTGCGATTCCAAAGTTCTGGCTTTTAGGTCTGAAAAGAAAATACTGAATATTATCAGAAAAGCTCTCCTAGCTCTGGTGATTTGGAGCTGTACATTTAGGAGGCCCTGGGGAGGGAAGGCAGGGCAGAGCAGCCCCTTGGCTGTACCCCCTCATGCCTCTGGCACCATGCAGGGCTGGGGTGGGGGTTCTGGGGGTCCCTGCTCTCAGTGAGGAGCTGGCGTTGGAGGCGAGCACTGTGGCAGCTCTGCCTCCTGCTGTGCTCGGAGTCCGTCCACTAGCCTCTGGTGCAATTAAAAAACCCAGCTGCTGTGTACACAGAGATCACAGATCATTAAGGGGAAGTGCAAGATAACGTCAGTAAACCTTGTGCGATATTTCTCAACAGAAAGGCTGTTTCGCAGGATGAGAGGGATTTCTGATTTTGCCAATAAAGGTTATATTTGTCTAACAAAGACAAAAAAAAAGATGTTCTGTTTATGAAGTGACTTAAAGCATCTATGGAGTACGTGTAAATTGGCTAGAAAGTAGGTCAGGGTGGCTGTTCACGTAGCACAATTGTGAAGCGTTTGTGTGTGAATTCAATTACCGAGCTGTAGACGCTTACAGGGAAAGCTTCGTGGGGCACAAGTTCTTTGGTGTGATCTCTCTTGATTTAATTCCTCCAAGCCAGTGAGTCTGGGGAGAGCTTAATTAAAGTCAGCGAAAGTAGCTCTGGAGAAGGCAAGCCTATGGAGCGCCCGGAGCTGCTCCTCCTCACGCTCTGGCCTGCCAGCGTGCAGCCTCCGCGCCGTGCTTCCCCTGCCTGGTCCTCGCAGAGGGTGACAGAATCACAGCACGCTCGGGGATACCTCTCTGTGCCCATCAAGCCGAGCCTGGGCTCTCCAGATGCCCGCGGGCACCCGCTGTGGAGCGCGACCTGGGCAGGTGCGGGTCCCGGGGGAGCTCGCAAGGGGCGCTCGCAGCATCGCTGGCTGGCAAAGGGCCCCGTAGGGCTGGGAGACGAGACCTGGCCGTCGTGGCTGGGGCACGGAAGGGGGCACCCACGGCAGCTCCGGCTGCCCCGCTGCCGTGCCCCGGTTCCGGGGGCAGGCTCTGCCCGGCAGCGCACGCTCCTGTCGCGCCCGGCGAGCGGCAGCGGGTGCCAGTGCCGGGTGCCGGGTGCCAGTGCCGGGTGCCGGGGGGCAGTGCCGGGTGCCGGGGGGCAGTGCCGGGTGCCGGGGCAGTGGCAGTGCCGGTGCCGTCCCGCCGCGTTCCGTTCTGTGTCCGGCAGGGCTGGAGCGATGCTCGGGCTGCCGGACGGGGCTGGAACCGGGAGCGGAGGCTGCTCAATGGGAGGTGGGCGCTCGTGCTCCGAGTTTTCGTTCTCTCGGAAATGGGGAAGGCGAGAGGTGCCCGGTGATGAGCGGCTGAGGAGAAGCGCGGCTCCTGCAGAAGCAGCAGCGCTGCTCGCACCGAGTGCCTCGGACGCGGTTGCAGCAGCATCTTTCCTCCCCACTGCCCCTTCTCCCCTTCCCTCAGCCAGCAAATTATGCTGGTCTTTCATTTTACTGGTTATTGAGTGTTTGGACAGGACGGAGTCAGGTTATTTGCATGTTCAAAGGGAGAAGATAAAACCAGAGTGCAGCATATTTTACGGCTTTTATAAAATTTTGATGTCTGTTGTTGGAATAGATGGAAAGCCACCACCAGAGCTTGAGGGCAGAGCTCTGCTCCGAGAACCTTGCTGCTGAATTAATGCAGGCAAATAGTTAGCAGAAAGCAAGAATGTGCAGTTGAAGTTGGAAAAATAAGTGTTTTATTTTTATATTTGGACTGCCAAGTAAGAGAGGCACCTGATTAAAAAATTCTGATTTTTATGCAGCCCTAAGGTTGTATATTTAGCATTTATAACTCAAATTTGGACAGTTTCTCATTAGAAACTGGGAGGACAGAGTATCAGGAAAATGGGAAGAGTGGGAAAGGGGGAAGAAAAATGTAGTTCAAACAGTCTGGGGGGCTGAGTGTGAATGTGGGTTTCCAAGCATAAGTTTTAAATGTGTTTTAAAAAGCACTAGGTTTTTCTACCTTAGTCTCATTGTCAGCTGTAATTATCTTATCTGTCCATCTGCTCCAGAGTTTTCTCTGCGCACCAGGTTAGGATGGCTGCTCCTACACAGGAACACGTGTGTGCTTTCCACAGAGTTACTCATGACCTAGGATTTATTTAAGTGAAGGAACCCAGGCATTCACAAAACAAAAAACCATCCCATTTTCCGTTGTATTAAGCACCCTAAATAAACTTCTGGCAAGGGCTGAGATTTCCTCTTGCTACCTCTGTCCCCAAAGCAGTGCCCTGCTGCTGCTGCCCGAGCCTGTGTGTGTGGGGCTGGTCCTCCTGCCACCGTGGTCAGTGGAAAACTCCAGCTGATGACCACCAGCCCTGGGGAACAGAGACTTATTTACCAAGAGGTTAAATGATGTGAAGATCAGTGGTGTCCTGCAAGGTCAGTCCTGCCACTCGCTGGGATCTGTCTGTGCTTCACTTTGGTCCAAAGGTGATGTATGGAATGTTTACCTGCAGCTGTGTGTTAAAAGCTTCTGAACAAGCGAGTGACTTCTATGGTTTCAGCATTAATCTGTCAGTATTATATACATATCTGTGTGATGTGACATGGCTTTGAGTCTAGTGTGACTCCTTTCATTAAAAGCCTGCAATTATCTCAAGATAACCTTTTTTTCCCCTCTCATTTTATTCATGACTTTGGCATTTCTGGTTGATGTGCTTCAAGTTTCACTTGGGTTTTGGGGAAGCAAATTTTTGTGCTTCTGTACAGTGATGGCATCACATTAGTATTCATCAGACATGCACTGGATTGCAGCTGGATAGTTAAGGTAATGTCACGTAGGAAGTGTTTGACACCTTGCCAACCTTGCAGGCATCTTCTGTGTCAGAGCTGATCTCCCGTCTTTAAAAGCTTCACTTCAGGAACACTTTTTTCAGGGTTGTGGTCTGTAATATTTATGTGTGTTTTGATAGGCAGGTGCCGGCCAGGTTCTTGGATCTCAGGGAGCTCATGGGGTCTCATGTTCTCTGAACCTATAAACTTCTGTTGCCTGAATGTGTCTCTGACCACTCTCATAAAGCCCCTTTCTCCCGCACAGGGTAGGGGGTTTTATTTTCACCTGATAATGCATCTATATTTAATGTATCTGGATATCATCGTCCTTAACCCACTGTAGGCACCATGAAAATAAAGTCATATTATTTTGCAGTTTTACTGCAAATTTTTGGGGACATCATACTTGGAAATGAAGAGGTGTTAGCTTAACTCCCGTGAGCATGTTGTCACTACACGTGCACATGGACTTGTGCATTCGGTGGCTTGCTGGTACATACAGGTTGACTGTAGGGTTCTCTGTGTGTACAAATTTGTGACAGCTACAACAGGCTTGTTTCAGGAAAGAGGCTCTGGCAGTTAAATGCTTGAGAAAGTATGCAAATGCCTGAAAAACAGTGCGAACTCAAAACGCTGTGCAGCGTGAGCGCAGGCGAGGGGCTCGTGTATGCTTTCTGTTAGGCACAAGCCACCTAATCAGCACTGTGAGAATTGTTGAGATAGATTTCCCTTGGTTGAGTTCTCGGTTCTAAACTAACAGTCTCATCATTTGCATAATTTAAATTCTCCATTGCTTTAGCAGGAATGTGGCTGCTACCATGTGAGGCTTGTGTGAACTGCTGAGGATCTGCCACATTGCATTATGCATTTGTTTTTGTTGCTTTAATGAATAAATTCCAGAGAAGGCTATTATTAATTAAGCTACAATATGGCACAGACACTAGCAGTGAGGAGATGCTAACTTGAGCTGAAGGACCCATCTGTAGAACTTTCTCTTTCAGAACCACAGCCCAGGTGTCACCATACACGGGAGGGAATTATTAGAATCATCTTCGACCCTTACTGTGCCAAAAAGGTGTCTTTGGAAGACAGAAATAAATTGGAAGCGTAGGGATTCATTGTGATGTGCCTGCCACAGGTAGGTAGCATGGGGACAAGAACCAGTTCAATACATTAGAGTCTCGGGTTTGAATGGGGGGGGGGAATTCCAAACGTATGCTAAACTATTCTCCACATGAATAACAGTTTCTAATTTGCTCGACACATTCCTAATAATCCTGGCAGCTTCTCTCTTCATAATTAACATCTTAATTTTGTTGCTTTCTAAAGGTGCAATGTGTATTCCAGCTCAGAGGAACTGAGCCCCTCGGTCTTGGCTGTGGGGAGAGGAGATCTGCTCTGGTGGGGGATGCTCTGCTCTGGAGGGGACCAGGAGAGCATCCTGCCTGCGGGATTGGGCCCGATGAGCTGGGGCAAGCTCAGCTCCCCAGGGCCACTCGTGCTGGGGTGGGTAACATCCAGAGCCTGCTGTGTGTGTGGTGTGCGTGCTCGCAGGTAGCTGGCAACAGAGGGATAGAATAAATTACCTTTGTTAACTGATATGAAAAATTCAGCTCTGTTTAGAAACCATCTAGATGAATAGAGACTGCTCCTTTTATCTATTACTGCTCGGGTGTGTATTAGTTACAGGTTGATGTAGCTTATAAAACTACCCCATCTCATCGCCGTAGCACCACTAACATGGATCGCAGTATTTGGGCTGTCGTGGTGAGGTGGCTGAGGGACCAGGTGTTGTAACACCTTTGACCATGAGTGATGCCCCCTTGGGGGAGACGGGTATGTACAGGATGCCTACCCCTGGGCAGCTCTGTGAGATATGTGCATGCATTTGTATGCCTATACATATATCTTGTAAAGTATATTTGTAAGTATATCATGATTGTCCCTATAAACTAAATTACACATGTTCAGAATTGTCCCTGGGTGATGTATTTTTAATCTCATTTTCAGAAAGCAGAATGTTCTGAGGTGTCTGTAGCTCGTCCCTTGCGGCTTTGCCAGTTGGGACACACAACCCTGGATCCAGGGTGTGACCAGCCGTGTCTGTGTGCCATGAGCAGGTCCTGGGTCCCACTAGGCTGCACCCACAGCACTGCCCAGTGCCCTGAGACACCAGCCTGGCCCCTGCTCTCCCAGCCTCCTCAGACAGCGTGCCCAGATGGGGGCACAGGGGGGATTTCTGGGTGGGAGCTGGGTGGGAGCTGCTCCTCTGAGAGAGCTTTGTTTGGTGCGCATCATCCAAGGCCTGGGCAGGCGCAGCCAGTGCCTGCTGCCAGCATCTCCTGCTGATGGGAGAACCTTTACGCTTGTAGTCCCCCAGCCCCGTGCTGCCTCGCAGCAGAGAAACTGGCTGCATGAATTATCCTCAGAATACAAAAGTTATTTTCCTCCCACGGCTTCTCCTGTCTGTGTGACCTAGTTTCTGACTCTGAGTACACGCAAGAAGCCATGGGAGTGAAAAACAGATATCTCTTTGAATAAGAAAAGTTGATTACTATTTTAAGCCCCTTATGTAGAAGCATTTCAAGCTCAAACACCCTACTCATCTATAACAGTGAGATAACTATAAAGGCTTCTCCCTCCCCGTCCTGTGGTTTGACAGAACGGGAGTTTCAGGCAATTAAAATCCCTTCACATGTCTCTAGTGTACCTGTTGTAGTCGCTTGGGCCAACATGATTCAGACTTGAAACAGCAAATTGTCTTGTTTGGAGGAGGCTTTATAGGTTGTTTTACCTAATTGGTGCAAGGTGAATATTTCAGACGGATTAATTTAAGTAAATGACACTCGACTTACTGTATTGCTTTGGGACAGCAGCAAGGAACAGCCCCTGTGCCAGCAGCTGATGCAGATGAAATGATGCTTGTTCTTTTTCCTGTCCTTTAGAAGAAAGCTGCAGCCTTTCCCCCGAGCACTCCTGGAGCTGGAAATGCCAGTCCTCAGCTTCAGAGCTTTGGGATGTGTATCTCCCAAGTGCTGGGCTCGGGATGGGTGTGCAGGGCTGCTGGGGACCCTGGCACTGCTGGGGGGATGCGGGGGCTCTACCACCTGTGGTCCCAGGCTGGGCAGCAGCTTTCAGGCTGCTCCGAGTAGTGCAGGGAACAAGCTGAACTCAGGGTGACAAAGCACTGGCCCAGTCTGCCCAGGGAGGTTGTGGAGTCTCCTTGGGAGAGACTCTAAACCCTTCCTGGACACTGATCCTGTGTAATGTGCTCTGGGTAAACCTGCTGTTGGGGGGTTGGACCAGATGATCTCTAGAGGTCCCTTCCAACTCCAACAATTTTTTGAGGGCTGGAGCCTGTTAGGGCTGGGGGACTAAACTTTTATTACAGGTCTTGTTTAGGCAGAACTCCTAAACCTGGCACAGTTCTAGGCCTCTGAAGAGTGTGCAAATTGAGTTCAGGCTTCGATTAAAGGTGAGTACAGAGTTCTTCCTCCCCTGGAACTTCAGCACGTGTAAAATGGGAGCAATGCTTCAGTTCTTGACTAAAAGGAGATACATTTTTATATTTCAGTACTCCCAGATAGCAGTGCCTTTACTGAGTTACATCTGCACTCAGATTTGAGTAAAACTTCAGACCCAGAAGTGAGCCTGAGCTTCGTGGTCACCGGTGCAGTACAAACCAATGCCACCAATCCTGGGGACCTCGGAGAGCAGCTCCGATGCTGTGCAGCTCAGGCCTCTCTCTGCTGTTACGTCAGTGTTGTCTTTGAGGGGCATATTGGATCCAGAAGGGAGGAAGGTGCACCTAAACTGCAAAATGGAGCATGTGGTCGCTTGGCTCAGAGCTGGTGCCCTCTGAAAGGTAGGTGGGAGGCTGGTGAAGCACCCACTCAAAGATCAGCCCCCGAGCTGGCAGCTGCCCCCCACACAACAGCTGAGCTGCAGAACCGTGGTTCCTGAGCGAGCGGCTCGTTCCTCTTGAGAGGTGATGTCACTGTGAGGATGATGGATCCGCTGGCTGCCAGGTCACCCAGAGATGCTATCTGGGAAAGACAGACTGCAGCCGGTGATTGATAACGCAGGAAGCCCAGGCGACAGGCATGATGCAATTTGAAAAAGAGAGCTTGTGCAAAGAAAACGGGGGGGGAAAAGCCCCTCCATCCCACATGGCTACGCTGCTTCGGTTGCCTTCCATTTCTCCCGGAGAAGCAAAGTGATTTGCAGTTGTTCTTGCTTTCCCCAGGGTGCTGCTGGGGATATTTATGACTGAATAAACATATTCTCCCCTGCAACCTCTATTTGTGTTTTGTTCTATCCAGCAACTGCACATCTGTTTCTGACTGAGCAACCACTTGAGTGTGAAGCAAAAAGCAGCAAAGTGACTTCCCAGTGTGCAGCTGGAGCTGGAGATGGGAAGAGCCTGCTGCTGGAGAGAGGAGAAGGCAGACTGTGTGGCTGGCCTGGTGTGGCTAATGGGGGCGGCTCGGGACCTAGAATGCAATTTGCAAAATGGTTTTGTTCCTTTCACAGTGCTTCTCACCCCTTAAATCTGGGTGAAATCTCCCCAAACCTCCCCTCCACAAAATGATGGAAGGGCAGCCCCCATAAGCCCATCACCGTTCCCTGCAGGGGGCTCTTGTTTGGGAGTGGACAGGGCAGGAATCCCTGGGCAGAGCTCATTATGGGGCTCTCAGGCCCCAGGCAGATGGAGTTGATGTCACCCAGCATTGGCCCCTGGACAGCTGGTCCTGTGTGCAGAGCCTCGCTGCTGGAGCCTCAAACCCACCTTCTAACACACACAAGCCTGGTGGGATGTGCTGCTGGTGTGCAGCCACCCTCCCATGGAAGCCCCCTTGTGTGGGGAAAACAGACCTTCTCTTTCAACTCTTCACCTGGGGTTTTTATGTCTCTCTTCTAGCTGGGGGTTTTCTTGAGCCAAAGATCAAAATGCAGCTGCTGGATGATGGCCTTAGGAAGATGCCCCATCTTTTGTGGGGGGTTTCATCGGTCACGGCAGGGCTGATATGGTGCACAGCCAGACACCACGGGTTAGAGAGGAACAGGGTGCTGCGTGTCCATTCTCCTCTGTCCGGATGAAAAAGGCGGGCTCTGTGCATCTGATGATGTTTGACACGTTCAGCAAGTGACAGCAGGGAAGTTCAGGATGCGTTTGGCTTTGAAAGCCGTGAGAGGATTCAAAGCAGTGAAAGCAGCAGCCCCAGCTGTGTAATACTCATTTTGTGTTGCAATTTTGTTTAGATAAATTACCCCCTGTGAGTTCCTAATAAAAACAGATGTTGACTTGTGTCAAAATTAGTGAACAATTTTGATAATAGGAGCAGCTATTTTTAGTTTAAGCCAGTTCAGCCTTACATCAAGTTGTGTTAAACTTCCAAGACACAAATAGGATCCATGCTGGTTATTCATTTGCTTCAAAACACACCGAAGCCATCTCTTCTGCTTCCTCTGGTAGGTGGCATAAGGGAATAGCTGGCAGGCAAGTTATTTGTCAAGTCTCAAGCAACACTTGTCAACCCATGTACTGAGAGCTGGTGTGGGAACATTAATTAATCGGATGCCAGAGCCTGGCCTGGGCTGCCCAGAGAGGCTGTGGAGTCTCCTTGTTGGGAGAGATTCCCAACCTGGCTGGACCCTGCACTGCTGGGCCCCTGCTCTGGGTGCCCCTGCTGGATGGAGCCAGGGGGTGGCACCCAATGATCCCCAGAAGTTCTCTTCCAACCCCCACCCTGCTGAGGTTCTGTGAATTAGCAGATTGAACTCAAATCAAAGGGCCACCAAAGAGGTGGACCAAGGAACACACCCTAGGGGAAACATCTCCTGCAGGCAATATGGGTCTGCAGTGCTGCACTCCTGGGATGCAGGCAGCCCGTGGCGCTGGTGAGTGCTTAGCATGGCAGATGGTCTCTCTGGGCAAGAGACACATTATTTGTGGAGTCAGCATCTTAGAACAGTGCAGACACTGAAGCTGGAGGAAGAAAGGCCACCTGAGAGGTGAAGTGTTTGGTGCTGCGTCAGGTGATAGGTGGCCAGAAGCACAGCACTGTCTGGCCCTTGTCCTTCCTCGTCGTCTTGTTCTTCTAATAATTCAACATATATTTGAATTAATTCCTATGCGATTTGAAGTCTTGGTGTATGACCAGCCTTCCAAAGGGGGTTCTCTCCGGGTGGTAGGTTGCTGTGTGAGAAGTGCAGCTTATCTAATAAAGTCCTGACCTGTGCCAGGCTACAGCAGCTTTTCAGAAACCTCGTTTCATCACCTCAAGGGTTACCGATTAGGATTATGTTACATAAAGGCTCCTTTTCTCCCAAATCCATGTAAATAAGGAGAAATGCAAAACAAACTCAAAAACCAAGCCCTGGCTTTCTTTTCCCCTTAGTTCAGAGGATAGAGAATAAGCTTTTTAACGATTCTTGAGTTTAAGTTGGCTTTGTTTTTTTGCCTTTGACTCCTTTTTCCAAACATTGGATTTTATCGACTAATAGTTGCTCTGACATTAAATGCACCGATACAAACAATTAGCATGCACAATTAAATCTCTATTTATAACAAATCTTCTCTTCATGGAAAAAGTTTTATTTCAGCTCCTCATTATTTTAAAGCAATTTGCAGAAAAAAAAAGAAATAGTATTGGAAAAATTATGTTGGTGGCATTTGGGGTGAGCTGAACGTGCTGTGAAGTGAGTCAGAAATTAGTGTGAATTTCTTTAATTTGACTTCATTTGCTGCAGATCAAATATCAAGGTCTTTCTGTGTGATGAAACTGAATGAAAGCGGCAAGAGAAATTTAGTTGTTTTTTCTTTCTGCTCTAAGTTAGAAGAGTTTTAATAGTTCTGCTCTCCATTGAAGCTGAGGTGCAGCCTTGCCTGGGCGCACACCATGGGGCTCTGGTAGGGAGATGGGGCGAGGGGCTCTCCGTGGGTGCTGGCAGTGGGTGGGGGTGATGGGTATCCCCCTCCCCACGATGATTATTTCTACCCAGAGCATGCAGAACTGCTGCTGCACAAACGTGGCAAAACAAGCAGAGGGGCATCTGTGTGTGTGTACATATGTCTATGTATATATATATATGCACGTGCGTGTGTGTATGTATGCATATAGCAGGGTAGGAGAGAAAGGAGATGCAGTTAGATGTCCTGATTCTGCATTTACTTATACACCTGCCTAATAGCAATTAGTGTATTTGAATTGTATAAAAAATAAAATTAGATATTAGACTGGTAAATTAGTAATCAGTACCTTTGGCTGAAGTAGGGAAATGTAGCTTGTGGATGCTGTGACACCAAGAAATACGGAGATGCTGCTGCTGACTAGCAAAATAGTAACAGATAGTGCAGAAGGATGAGAGGGGGGTAGAAAAAGCACAAAACAAAAACACACCCCATCCCCAAAGAACCAACAAAACAACCAAAACCCAAACCACCAAAAAAAACCCAAACAAAAACATTCCTGGAACGTTGCTAACTGGAGGCTCGCTAGAAGTGGGGTTTGGTTGCAGCAATTGGAATAGTTTTGTAACAGAAACCAGTGTAGTATCTGCAGGGTAAATGGTAATTTTCTGTTTTTCCCAAAGCCTTTCCAATTCTGCTGCGCCAGGCCCTGCTAAGCCCCGGGGAGAGGCTGCGCTGGACGCTCTGTGCAGCTCCCGCGGTCAGCAAGCACGACAGCAGCTCTGCACGAGGGTACCCGGGAGCACGACCAGGGCTCTGTGCTGTGCTTATCTGATGGGGTCCTAAATGTCTCGGATGCTGCAGGAAAACATGGGAACGTTCTTGAGGAGCTGCTGAAAAGCCTGGTGACCTCAGCAGGAGTGTGAGTACTTGGGACATACAGGGACTAATAAAGCTAAAGCCCCCCCTCCTCCTATGAGCTTGACCTGAGAGAAGGGGATCCTGTGCAGGAGAGAGGGGTTGCAAGGTTCAGAAGGGATTCAAAGTGAAGCAGAAGATGTTTCATGCTCAAGATCTAACCTAAGGCAGCCAAATCCTGAAAGGTTGCCTCACCTCGTTTTCCTTCCCATCCTTTCGTCGAATGTGATTGAACAGGATTCCCCCGTCTCCTCGCTCAGTGTGTAACAAAGATGTGCTTTCATTTGAGAATGGAATTTTAACTAGAATACTAGAAAACATGTCAATGGTTTAACATTTGTAAAACTAGAAGGAAAGAAAACCCTTAAGAGGCGAGGAAATAGCTGGTATTAAAGTGATAGAATAATCTTACCCCATCAGAGTATTCTGTGCAGTTTAAAGCAGCTCTCCTCAGCTGGTATCTGTCAAATCCTATCAGGAATGTAAGGTGACATTATGAAGTCTCCAGATACATTTTCATGTCATTTAGCTGATTTGTGACACTTGATAAATTGCATGTTTGTAAAATCGATGTTCTTCACCGTGTGTACTCTTCTGCTTTGCCAGTGTCAAAGTTCTGTGCAAGAGACAATAGCAGCAAATTGTAAGAACCGTCACTTACAAGATCTTACCCCCTTCTTACTAAAAACCCTTGTTCATTTTCCAGCAGAGTTGGTGTAAAAGATAAATGAGATACATGAAGATACATAAGGTGAGTCTTCTTTTATTCTGCTTAATAACATCTCCACTATTTTTAAAAAATATGAGCTAAAAGGGAAAATGCAGTCCTAGTGAGAGGTGAAGGTTCTCTTGCTTGTGGCCATTGAGGCCAGGAAAGATCTGCTGCTGCCTGGTGTGGCTGGTAGACAGCTCAATCCCAAAGCACTTTGGGCTGAGCAGGTTGCAGATGAGTGGGCACAGCCCGTGCGCTTCCCTTGACCCCTACCTACCCCTCAATACTGCTCCATCTCCTCCTGAGAAGACAGGCACTTGAGTTGAATTGATGGGTGTGATGAAGCCTTTTGGTCCTTCAGATTCTGCTGCAATAGGTTTTTATTGCTCCTCTGGTTTGAACAACGAGTGGTAGGTCTCCCTTCCTCACCTTACGAGTGTCCTGTTGTAGTTTATGGCTATAGGTAGTACCATTTTGGCAAACTCAAGATAAAAAGAAAAGCACCTTAATGAATATTAGTACATTTTAACTGGCAATGATGAGTCATTACCAGGTTTAATCATGGCATAAGGATCAATGTACATCGCCAGGTTAGTACAAGTGTAACTGTAAGTACCAGTAAGCAGTAGACTACATCTGGAGAGTCTGACTCTGTGGGTTTTCAAGGCCTTGATTGAGGAAAAATGATGCTGTCTAATTCCCTGGTTGTAAAAAACAGGCATTAATAAACAAATAAAGCCTTTTTCTTCTGATCAGGTATTCTTCTAGACAAAAACTAGCTCTTGACTTTGTTTTTCTTGCAGCTTATGAGCTTTTTGCATTTTCAAGTTTTCTGCCTTGGGTCTTGTAAGATAAGATGACTCTGAGAGGAACACTTGTCAGTTCTATTTTAGTTTCAGATGCAAAGTTTAATGGCTTTCCTGATGACCTGGCATCATGTCTGACTTGTTCAGTAAAAAAATCCCCATAGACATAGAGCTTAAAAGCAAACTCCTAAACACTTGTGTTGTTTGGTCACCGGTACCATCGAGCTGACTATCCATTGTATGCGCTCAGCAACGTTACGGGGCAGCTACTGGCTCTGCTCTGGAGAGCTTTCAACGTGTCAGTGACAGGAGTAGGGTTTTAGTCGCATCACTCGAGCTGTCCTGCGTAGGTAAGATCGCATCTGCCGAAGAATAAGTCATCCATTTGAATAATCCAAATGAATAGATTTGGTCCTGTATTGTAATTTAACTCACGTGTTCAGATTTGTCTTTGTTATTCTGAAAAGGGTGAGGAACAGAATGAATAACTCAGATATGTGACATTGTGCAATTGAACATATTCATGGCCATATCCATCTATCTGTCTGTCTATCAAAAACTGTAGCCTTTCCTTCCTCTAGAACAGCGTGAGGCTTGTCAGTGCTTTTGACACCAACCTTTTGAAAACCTGGGTGGTCCCCTGCAGCCGTGAGCTGGTAGGAAAGGCGCAGCGAATTCAGTACCATGACTTTACTGCCAAGGAACTGCAGAAAATTAAATTTGTCAGCCCACTTTCAAGAAAAATGACCTAAAGATATTTAGTAGAAGTGAATTAAAATTCATCCTCTTGACCTGACTCTTCCAGGGAAGGCTTTGCCATCCCTACAGAACAGCTCTCTGCGATCAGACACTTGTCCTGGAAGATGTGAAGAGGGGAGAGGGGTCTCACTGCTGTTTCCTAGAGCTGAAGGATCAAGGACATCAATCAAATCTATAATGTGGAGGAGCATCACGTGGGAAACACAGACTTCAAAGGAGAGTTTAATGGTAGGTTAAATTCTAGTTCTCAGACTGAGAGCTGAATGGAAGTACAACATAATTACGGATTACAGGTATCAAGTTGCAGAGCAATTGCAGTTGTCTCTCGATGTACATCTCCTGTCAGCCTCTACTGGGGGTTCTGCTCATCACACCAGTTCTGGGAAGATGGAGGTGACTCAAAGAGCAGCTAAAATGATTAAAGCTAGGATAGGATTTATGAGGAAAGATTAAAGAATTAAATATGTATAGCCTGGCTAAACGATGTCTTAAGGGGAAGTATAACTCTTCATGAGCATTTCAAGGTTACAAATACCAGGGACTGGGAGAACCATTCAGCATGTCACAGCCAGAGCTGCTAAGAGAAATGAGGTGATACTCAGAAAAAGTAAATTTTCAAATGCTGATGACACCACACACCAGCAGGTTTAGGTGTAATGGAAACCCAAAACTGAACTGCGTGGAGATGACAGGAATCTCTTACATCAGCGTTTCAGTTGCCAGAGCCTTTCCATAGGGTGCCCGCACCTCACGCTGAAAGGCAGCCAGCTCTCCGTGCAGAATGCAGCGATGCTTCCCACCCACCAGCAAGGGAGGCTGGTGGTAGAGCCACATGCACAAGAGATCAGCAAGTGGAGACAAGTCTGAATTTTCTGCCTCTAATAGTCCTAGTAGTCTCTCATCAAGTGAACAGCAGATTGTGGAGTACTGTGCTCCTCATTGGCCTTGAGAATCAATTTCAAGGGTGGAAAGTGGGAATTTTTACTGCATGTGAAAGCTATAGACACTGGGGTGGAAGGTGGACAGGGTGGAAGAACTAGCATGTCTTGGATCCATGTTATAGACCATGGCAGATTTGCTAGGGTAGAAATAAAAGGAATTAAGGCTAGGAATTAACTGTGGGCCATACCGTGGCAGGGTGCTTTGGAAGGCTCTAGGGAACCTCCAGCGAAGTACCTGCGTGATGAAGTGCTTGTTGCTGTCACTGTCTTCATAGTAATGTATTTAATGTTATAGTCACAGGAGTTTTATTGCCTGCAGTAAGAGATGTGTCACTGGTTACAGGTTAGAGAGACTTTTAGAATACTTGACTGAAAAATCTCTTGTCATGAGTAAAGACAGAAAATTTCATTGCTCTGGTAATCGAGACCTGTGTCTAAGTGCATCACTGAGTCGGTTATAGAAAAGAGACCTGGGAAGCAAGAATCCATTCTGTGCTGTGTTGTGGCTTGGGTTTTCTTTTGTGTTCTTTTCTTAAATGATTTTTGCGTTCTCTTCTTAAATGATCTGCAGGAGAAAAATAGTTTGGTGTTTGGTTTTTTGTTTGGTTGGTTTTTATTTTTTTATATGAGCTTAACCCTTATATTAGAAATAATTTGTAATTCAAAATCCGAATGTTATACTGGCTGAGCACCAAAGTTATTTTTCAATTACCTTAGTTCGCATTCTCAAAGTGCTTCTTTTTCTAGGTAATTTGTTTTTATACCTCACGGAGAGCTCTGAAAATGCCAGGAGGCTTTTTTTTACTGTTAGCCTTGGGCAATGACCCCAAGTTAAACACCTTCATCTGAATCTCTGCAAGTTGGCTGAAAGCAAGAAGTTTCTGAGGGCTGTTGGGGTGAGTTACAGCGGGATGGAGCCAAGATGGGATGGGTGTCTCTGAAATACGTTGTGACTGTTGGTTGGTATTTACTTTTCAACCATTTGACAGAGGCTGCTGAATTCCCTGAATGGATGATCTTTTGATTTCTTTGCGCACCCACGTCGTGTGGCGTACTGACAGATATCCACTGAGCTCTGACAGGTTGTAGTGGATTTACTGTGACTATATATATATATTTTTTTTTTTTTTCTGAAGCCAGTGGGATTTTTCCACTGAATTCCAAGGCTCTTGCATTAAACCTGCTCTGAGAACCTCCCTTGGCACAACAGCAGCAGCTTACGATGTTTCCCTCTCTTTTCTTCACTCTCTCTTCTGTCCACGCAGGAGCCTTGCTGCAGCTTTTCCAGGGATGCTTCTGCTGCCTGCGGGCCATGGCTGGTGCAGAGAGCCCGGCCCCTGCAGCGTGTCCAGAGGATGCACCTTGAGAAAAGGAGGCTGGGGGGGAGCAGGAAGATATTTCTGCTGGAATTGGAGGTGGTTCCTCTGCACAGACAATTCATTTTTTATTTTTTTTTTGGATGTATTTCTGTTGCCTTTAGAAAAATGAAAGCGCGGGTAGTGATCCTGCATCTTAAGAGACTTGTCAGCAAATGACTTTTGTTCCAATGTTTTGGTGCCATTTTTCCTGAGCTGCCATTATAATGAATGGTGGATCTTTACATGCCCAGTGCGAGATGCTGAGATCCAAATCTGTTCTGGAAATAGTCTGTCTGACAGCCCTTTTATTGGCAACGAAGCTATTTAAATGAGAAACCTGTGCAGGAGATGAACTAGCTGCCGCGTGTGATGGCAAATGGAAGCTGATAAATTCTACCCGGGCTATCAGGTGACCCCTTTGCTTTCCACTCTAATTACTTTCCTGTCAGATGTTCAATTAGAGTGACAGGGTCCCAAATTCCCAAAGATCTCTGTTTTGTCTTGGAAGATTAAAGGGTGGCAACTATTTTCAATATGATTATCATCATTATCTCTCCGAGATTTTATACTTCAGAAGTCAAAGTCGTAATAGCCCAGCTCACTGCAATTACTCGCAAATTGTCTTAATGTATTTTCCAGAAGCTCTTTTTGCACTTTGTAATTTACTTATTTGCTAAGACAATAGCTCATTAAAATGCCAAAGTGCCTCTGAACTATAGGAAGCCAGTCTGGTGGTAACTTGTGTGGGCTTTGCCAGCATCTCCTTTACCTGCCAGTAACCCTGTCCATTTTCTTTGTTAAAATACCACTTCTCTGGTAACATACCTTGAAGGCTTCGTCCTTTCTTGGGTTAAAATTGAAGGAAATTTGTTAACACTGGAGTAATTCTCTATGTTGATGGAAATGCTTGTGAAAACATACTAATATAAGAAGATGTTCTGAAATACAAAAAAGTCCCAAACAAACAAAAGAAACCCCTCAGTTTCTCAAAAAATTTAGCTTTTTTTGGTTTTGTTTTTTTTTTTGTTGTTGTTGTTTTTCTTTTTTCTTTTTTTTTTTTTTTTTTTTTTT